>JASFAX010007019.1:0-28431 GCA_030737875.1 Allium sativum | reverse complement strand
AATATCTCCTTCGATCATGAGTCATTCGCTGAGCATCAACCCGAAGCATCCTCCTGTTAAACAGAAAAGGCGAATGCTTAGCCCGGAGAGGTCGGCTGCTTTGAAAGAGGAATTTGAGAAGTAATGGGTTCATCAGAGACTCAACATATCCCGATTGGATTTCCAACCCAGTCTTGGTAAAAAAGGCTAATGGAAAGTGGCGCACCTGTATTGATTTCTCGGACCTGAATAAAGCTTGCCCAAAGGACAGTTTTCCGTTGCCAAGAATTGACCAGCTGGCGGATTCGACAGCCGGCCATGAACTCCTCTCTTTCATGGATGCTTATTCGGGATACAATCAGATCCCTATGCATGTCCCCGATCAAGAACATACAAGCTTCATTACAGATTTAGGATTGTATTGCTATGTAGTGATGCCTTTTGGCTTGAAAAACGCCGGTGCTACATATCAGCAATTGGTTAATAGGATGTTTTATAACCAGATTGGGAAGACGATGGAGGTGTATGTCGATGACATGTTAGTGAAATCCAAACACTCATCCGACCATACTACCGATTTAGCAGAAATGTTTGAAATCCTCTGCAAGTATGGAATGAAATTGAACCCTTTGAAATGTTCATTTGGGGTAGCATCGGGAAATTTTTTAGGGTTTATCGTCAATTCGCGTGGGATCGAGATTAACCCAGATCAGATCGCAGCAATCCGGAATATTCAGAAACCTAGACAGATTAAAGATGTGCAAAGCCTCGCAGGGAAAGTAGAAGCATTGAGTAGATTTATCTCCAAAGCTACAGATAAATGTATCCAGTTTTTTGAATTAATAAAGCGAGGTAAGTGCAACTTCGAATGGACCCCTGATTGTGTTGAAGCATTCCATAATCTCTTAAACCATTTAGAAAAACCTCCGATTTTGTCTAAACCCATAGATCATGAAGAATTATTCGTATACTTGGCGGTGTCATCCAATGCGATCAGTTCGGCTTTGGTTAGAGAAGAGGATAAGGTGCAAAGACCAGTATATTATGTTAGTAAGAAGTTGGCGGCAGCTGAACGAAATTATCCAAGGATAGAAAATCTTGCATACAGTTTGTTGATTACATCGAGGAAGCTTCGCCACTATTTTCAAGCTCACCCGATTACTATATACACTGATCACCCGTTAAGACAAGTTCTTCAAAGGCCAGAGACTTCGGGACGATTACTTAAGTGGAACATTGAACTAAGTTAGTTCGATTTGAATTTTCAACCCCGACGATCAATAAGGGGGCAAGTGCTGGCAGACTTCATAGCAGAGTTTACCATCCCAGAAGATGACACAATAAGCGAAGAAGTCGATCCGCCAAGGCTATTCCTCGACCCCAGTGCCTGGAAGTTGTTCACTGATGGAGCAAAGAACGATAGACGATCTGGTGCCAGAGTGGTGCTCGAAACTCCAGAACAACGACCTATATACTATTCTCTCAGATTGGAGTTCTGCGCCACTAACAACGACTCAGAATACGAAGCCCTGATTGCTGGTTTGAAACTAGCAAAGGAGTTGAAGATTACGAAGTTAGACATCTTTTGCGACTCCAAAATAGTTGTGAACCAGGTCATAGGAAAATTCCAGGCCAAAAGTCCTAAGCTGATATCATATTTAGAAAAAGTGAAAAAGTTGCTGGGTGGTTTTGACCATCACACCATATCCCACATTCCTCGAACAGAGAACCAAAAAGCAGATAAATTGGCTAAAATGGCCAGTTCTGATAGTCCTGAAAATACAGAATTGGTCCCGATGGAAGTCTTACAATCACCTAGTATAGATCAGATGGAAGTTGATCTGGTACTAGATGTTGAACCTGAAAGGGAGTCGTGGATGACCCCTTTGAAGAATTTCCTAATGTATGGAATGCTCCCTGCGAAGAAAAGTGTGAGGCGTGCAATAATTTGGAAGGCCTCTCGGTATGTGTTGCAAGAGGGAGTCCTGTATAGACAAGGATTTTCGATGCCCCTCCTCCGGTGTATTACCCACTGTGATATTCAACGAGTATTGCAAGAAGTACATGAGGGCGATTGTGGAGATCACACGGGAGGCCAAACATTGGCAAAGAAAATAATACGATATGGTTATTTCTGGCCAACCATAAATGAGGATGCGGCCAAATACGCGCGACGTTGTGATGCCTGCCAGAGATTTTCTAAGATCCATAGGGCCCCATCAAGCCAGCTGAAGATGGTGACGAGTCCTTGTCCATTCGCTATGTGGGGAATCGATATCATTGGAAGCCTCCCCATAGCGAAGGGCGGAGCAAAATTCGCTATCGTAGCCGTGGATTATTTTATCAAATGCGTAGAAGTAGAACCATTAACCACAATAAAAACCAAGCGAGTAATCAGCTTCGTTGTTAGAAACATCATATGCCGATTTGGAATCCCAAGAATCGTCATAACGGATAATGGAACTCAGTTTGACAGCACCGAGTTCAGAGATTTTTGCCAGAAATACCGCATCGAGAAAAGGTACACCTCCGTGGCATATCCGCAGGAAAACGGCCAAGTGGAGGCCGCCAATAAAACGATTAAATCTATCCTGAAGAAGAGATTGAAGAGGGCCAAGGCCATGTGGGTCGATGAATTGCCTTTGGCACTATGGGCTTATAGAACGACCTATAAATCGGCAACGGGCCATACACCATTTTCCCTCGCCTTTGGAACTGAAGCAGTCATCCCGGTCGAGTTAGAAGTACCTTCTCACCGAGTCACCTATTATGACCCGATGACCAACAATGAGTTGCTCCTTGAATCCTTGGACATGATCGAAGAGAAGAGGGACGAAGCTGATTTACGTGCCTTAAGACATAAGAAGCAGATAGCTCAATATTACAACAAGAAAGTCCGAGCACGAACCTTTGAACCCGGAGACTTGGTTCTAAAACGTATCTTCCCATGCTCAGAGCATATGTGTAACACCCCACCTCCACTAGGATCACTCCTTAGAATGTACTAGCTTTGGAGGGGCGTTATTGTGAAGGTAAACATGCACAGAGATATAGCAAGACAGAGTATATAAAAATAAATATAAGTAAAGCAGCGGTAGCAGATAAAAACCCATCATCATCACAGAAAAACCCACATAGTCAAGTACATAATATCAAAATGTCATGATCCAAAATACAACTCCAGTCTAGATACGTGATAACAAAATACATAGTAAACATCAGTACTAATCCCCAGAAATAAAAGATAAGCCACAGCTAGCTCAGATCCATACATGAGCTATCCAACAAGCAAGTCAAAGATCCACTAAGCAGATGTAGTCCCTCCCTGAGAACCTGCGGGGGGGGGGGGGGGAAACGGAAGAAAAGAAGCGAAAGAAAACAGGTCAGTCAAAAAGACTGGTAAGCCCTACTACGATCAATCTATAAACTAATAAAGTTAACAGTATGATGGAAACTGAGAGGAACATTCTGGCAACAGATAAAGGTGACATCCCATAGACGAGATTAATCTTTGCACCACAGTGTACTAGCAAACCCACAAAACAAATCTTGATCCCTTAGCCCAAACTTTGGCCCAATAACATGAAGTGACCTTAGTATAAGGCCCAGCCCAACGGTCTAGTCGATCGGCTCCCTATAAACCTAACAC
Source organism: Allium sativum (assembly GCA_030737875.1). Lineage (NCBI taxonomy): Eukaryota > Viridiplantae > Streptophyta > Magnoliopsida > Asparagales > Amaryllidaceae > Allium > Allium sativum. The sequence continues at coordinate 24,803 of JASFAX010007019.1, read as the reverse complement.
GTCGAGTGTTGGTGTCCATACGGCCCACATGGATGTAGTCAGACTGCGCTGGGTCCACCCTTGGGTGTATCAAGCCCTCGGGTGTCAACCCCAGACACCTAAGCAATAATGCACAGTCTAAGCCTACTGGTACCCGTGCCTCGAGTTTGTCCAACATCGGACTACGTGCACGTCCGTAGCCCGCCGGACCCGCACCGCTGTACCACTCAGCCGTCGCTTTGGTCGCTTACATCAGTCCAGTAATCGTGCCCCGCCCTAACCTAGCTATAGGGTTGTAGTGATACCAAACTGGGATTACTGCTGGAACAGACCACGTTGCTAGGGTTTCTAAGAGGGTTAAGTGTGGTTTTAACCCCTCACTAAACCTGGATTAGATTAGCTAAGTGTAACCACTTACCCCCATCTAATCCTCGCATCCCCATTATTGGTTGAGTATTAGTGGGCCATGACTTAACCCTAATCATGAGGCATTAATTACTTAACGCACCCAACCTCTCACATTAGACATCCGTGGTTACCTGGGAAGATTTACACCACGTCTAGGTCTAACCTCGGGTCTTATGGTGCAACATGACCAACTACCCACATTAGACCCCACGTTGTGGTTACCTGGGAAGATTTACACCACAACTAGGTCTAACCTCGAGTTGGCCATATCATGTTATCTAATGTCATGTCCACTTCAAAACATATTTACAAGTTAACATATACTTGGGTAGACCTAACTTAATAGGTAAATTCCCAAGGGGTAGACCTAACTTAATAGGTAAATTCCCAATCTTTTAGTTTCATGTATTTTTAAGTTTACCCAAACCCTCCCAACGTCATTATCTCGCTTACATATTCGTCATAACGTATAAGGGTATAAAAGGTAACTTGGCATAACATACATGGTGAACTTCACATGTCATAATAAACATGCATACATGTTAAACTTGTAAATCATGTCATGGTGAATTCGCATAAACATGCATAGCTTATTAATTATGCATAACATGGTAAGGTGAACATGCATAATCCATTAAACTTGCATAACATGGCAAAATGAACATGCATAATCCATTAAACTTGCATAACATGGTAAGATGATCTTGCATAAACATGCATAACCCATGAAACATGTAGAACATGACATAATAAGCTCGCATAAGCATGCATAACTTGTGAAACATGTAAAACATGGCATAGAAATCTCGCATATGCATGCATAACTTATGAATCACATAAAACATGACATAGTGAGTTCGCATAAGCATGCATAACTTATGAATCATATAAAACATGACATAGTGAGTTCGCATAAGCATGCATAATCAACTAAACTCACATAAATCTCAACTTTCACCAAACATTAACTTTAAAGTTTGTAAAGTGAAGGTAAGAGGGCTTACAAATATAAACAAGCCACAAATCCACCAAATAAGAAGAAGAAGCCCTTTTAAAAACCAAAACAAAGCCTCAAACAAGAAAACCCTTTTGCAAAATCCCAAAAACACAAACTTTAGCAAATCAAACTTGCATCTTAATGAAGTATGCAAGTTATTAAGCATTCATACAACATAGAAAAGGTTGTATGATCATCATATCATCATAGGATTAAACTTTGAGGAAGGTGGAGGCTAGGGATTTTAGATGGAGGCCATTTGAGGTTTCAATTTGGCATAGTTTAGTTGCAAGATTGATTAATGAGGCTTTAGGGTAGGATTAGGGGTATATTTATAGAGAATTAGAGTGTTTTAGGCCCTAGGATTAACCCTAGATTAGGTTTGGCCCGTCAGATCTTAGAATTCTCCAGAACCAAGCCACTTGACCCAACCCCAATTAGAAATGGTGCACCAGGCTGGGCTGCCTGGGCACCCCCTGTCGACAGGGCTGTCGACAGGGCAGTCGACACCCAGGGTGCCCTGTCGACATGCCTGTCGACATGGGCCCCCTGGCGGGAATTTTCCCGCCTAACCCTGATTAGCCCAAATCCCTGATTTTAATTTGAAATTTAAATCTGTCTTTAGCATGGAAATTTCTGAAAACTTCAATGGGCCTTAACTGGGTCATACGGACTCCGATTTTCGAAAACTCGGACTCTATTTCGCGTATTTTTCCGAGACGATCGCAATGGCATAGCCCGTTTCCCCTGATTCTGATTTTTGAATTAAATTCTGCCTCGATTTATGTTATAACAGTTTATTGAAAATACGGGTTGTTATATTCTCCCCTCCTTAAAGGATTTCGTCCCCGAAATCTTCAAGTTAGGAAGAACATATCCTACCATCCAACATCCATCTACTCAAAACATCATCCACGAGCAACCATTGTCCTTAAAGGATTCTAAATGCTGTATGAACATATGCAAAAGTGTGTGTATATGTACCTATCTAATGCAAAATATGTTAGTGAAATGTATCCATATGTATGCAAATCCCTAACATAATGTATAATAACTACATGTGTGCTCAATCATACATCCATATGCAACATCCATGTGATTGCATACAAATTTCATCCAAGAATATGCATAAACACCCATGCACATGTAATATGAGGAGTGTGTGAGCCGATCTAGTGCCTAATGTGTATCATGCATCCACGAGTAACCACCTGCAAACACTTGCAACCACTTGCAATCATCAACCATAACATGCTTCAAACACATGTTTCATCCAAAGGGTTTCTACCTAAGGTTCTCATGACAAGCTTAGCACGATAACTAGATAAATATGGATTGCAAAGAGAAAGATATACTAACAAAGGGAAGAGATTGAGAGTGTACCCTCAAACAGAAATGGATAAAGCCCACGCATCTTCTCCTCGGTTTCCCAAGTTGCGTCCTCTTCGGCTTCACCCCATTGCACCTTCACCAATCTGACCTCACGATTCCTTGGCTTCTTGGTCTCTGTCCCCAAGATACGAATCGGAGCTTTCCTTAAAGTTGCTTCTTTCTCTACCTCCACGTCTTCAAGCATGCTAGGCTCAACCACCTCAGCGGACTCATGCAGGCACTTTCGGAGATGCGAGACATGAAAGACATTATGCACTCCGGACAACTTCTCGGGCAATTGCACTCTGTATGCCATCTTCCCAATTCTCTCAATGATGGGGAAGGGCCCAACAAATCTCGGTGCTAGCTTCCCAACAGCTCCAAATCGGACCACATTCCGCAAAGGAGAAACCTTCACGAAAACCTTGTCCCCAACCTCAAACTCCAGTTCGGACCTTCGCCTGTCAGCATAGGATTTCTGCCGGTCTTGGGCCGCTTTCATCCGTCTTCTAATCAACTCAACCTTCTCGGATGTATCCCTAATCATGTCGGGTCCAAGTATAAGCTTATCCGTGGATTCCCACCAACATGTAGGTGACTTGCACGGCCTCCCATATAAAGCCTCAAAGGGTGCCATCCCTATGCTCGCCTGATAACTGTTGTTGTATGCAAACTCGACAAGAGGGAGATGGTCTTCCCAAGCACCACCAAAATCTAGAATGCAAAGCCTCAACAAGTCCTCAAGTACCCTATTCACCCTTTCTGTCTGGCCGTCTGTTTGTGGGTGATAGGCCGTACTCAGGTTCAACTTCGTGCCCATAGCCTCCTGCAAGCTGTTCCAGAATTGACTAGTAAAGATGGGGTCTCGGTCACTGACTATGCTGGAAGGGACCCCATGTAGTCGCACTATCTCACGAAGATATACTGATGCTAGTCCAGATGCTGTCCTTTTGCTCTTTACTGGGATAAAGTGAGCACTCTTCGTGAGCCTATCTACAACGACCCATATGCTCGTATTCCCCTTCCTGGACCTTGGAAGCCCATCAATAAAGTCCATAGAAATGCTCTCCCACTTCCATAGCGGGACCTCTAGCGGATGTAATAGCCCACCGGGCTTCTTCGACTCAGCTTTTACTCTTTGACAAATAACACATCTCGAGACAAACTCCGCCACATCCTTTTTCATTCCGGGCCAGAAGAAAACGCGCTTCATTTCCTTATACATCTTATCACCCCCTGGATGTATGGTCATCTTGGAGCGATGTGCTTCCTCGAGAACTTTCCTCACCAAGTCTTCTACCATCGGGACACAAAGCCTTCCTTCTCTCCTCAGCCAACCCCTATCGTCTATAGAATATCGAGCAAGGTGACTAGATGTCTCCCCTCGAACCAGCTTATCCAAGATCTCAATTATCTGAGGGTCTTCCTTTTGCGAAGCCCCAACTTGATCTAGGAGGGTAGGCCTGAGCTCTAACGATGCCAAGGAACCGGTCACCGACTCCATTGCCAAAGAGAAATCAAAGGTCGCTAAGAACTCTAAATTCTTCATCTCAACAAACAGAGGACTTAGTGTCAACCTTTTCCTACTCAACGCATCCGCTACAACATTCCCCTTGCCAGGGGTATAGGATATCTCAAAATCATAGGAAGCCAAAAATTCCATCCATCTCTGCTGTCTTAAGTTCAGATCTTTCTGCGAAAAGAGATACTTTAAAGACTTATGATCGGTATATAGCTCGAATCTCTCTCCCAGAAGATAATGACGCCATGCTTTGAGCGCATATACAATCGCTGCTAGCTCTAGATCATGAGTGGGATAATTCCTCTCATGTACCTTAAGTTGCCTTCCACCAAAGCATATAACTCTGCCCTCTTGCATCAGAACGGCACCCAATCCCGTGCCACAAGCATCAGTGTACACGGTAAATATCTTACCACCATCGGGTAAGGCTAGAACTGGTGCAGAGGTAAGGGCTCTTTTGAGTCTCTGAAAAGCAAGCTCACAATCCATATCCCAAGCAAAGACTAAGTTCTTCTTCGTCAACTTAGTAAGAGGAGCGGATATCTTTGCGAAGTCTTTAATGAACTTCCGATAGAAACCCGCAAGACCCAGAAAGCTTCTCACCTCGGTTGCATTCCTTGGAGTCTTCCAATCCTGAACTGCAACCACCTTAGCGGGATCTACCGCTAAGCCTTGCTTGGATACGATATGCCCAAGAAATCTGACTTCTCTTCTCCAAAAGTGGCACTTGGAGAACTTGGCTTTTAACTGGTGTGCTCTGAGTGTATCCATCACCTCTACTAGGTGCCTTGCATGCTCTTCCTCATCCTTGGAGAAGACCAGAATATCATCAACAAAGACCACGACAAACTTATTCAAAAACTCCCGAAACACCCTACTCATCAAATCCACAAAATATGCGGGTGCATTCGTCAAACCGAACGGCATAACAAGCCATTCAAAGAATCCGTCTGGAGTTCTGAATGCAGTCTTGTCTATACTGTCTTCAGCCACTCTGAGCTGATGGAAACCCGTAGCAAGGTCAAGCTGAGAGAAAACAGAAGCACCAACAAGTTGATCAAAGAGATCATCGATTCTTGGTAACGGGTGTCGGTTCTTCTTAGTTAGCTTATTCAACTCTCTATAATCCACACAGAGTCGGAGAGAGCCATCTGCCTTAGTTGCAAACACCACAGGCGCTCCCCATTCGGATATACTCCTTCTGATGAAGCCCTTCTCAAGCAATTCTTTCACTTGTTTGCTCAACTCCCGTCTCTCACGCGGAGCCATATGCCGAACGGGCAAAGAAACAGGCTTAGCATTATCTACCAGGTAGATGCGAAAGTCAATCTCTCGTTTAGGGGGCAACCCCTTAACTTCTTCAAACACATCTGGATAATCTCGGACCACCCTTACAGACTGAAGGGCCTCCTCTGATGAGTCGAGAGATTCTAGATAGCATAACATGACGGGATTCTTCGGATTGCATGAAATCTCTAAGGTGTTGCCCAGGCGAGTCACAAGCCTTACAACCCTATGCTCACAATCCAGAATGGCTCCATATCTAGACAGCCAATCCATGCCCAAGATTAATCCGTATCCCCTGAAACCTAGAACATACGCACTACACAAGAACTCAACGCTGAGTATAGAGATCCTTAGATCCTCACATACCATGGATAGATGAGCGGAACCCCCAATGGGATTCGAAACACAAACGGGATCATCCACTAAGCTAGTACTGAGGTGCAAACTATTAACAAGATCAGATGAAATAAAGCTATGTGATGCACCGGAATCAAACAAGGTACGTACCGGAAGGTCAGAGATATAAACAAGGTTCTCAACAGAAACACTACCTCTCTCGGGAACTGAAGCGGCATTGAGAGCATGAACTTGCCCTCCTGAAGATCCAGCCTGTCCTTTCTTCTTTGGGCAGTCTTTGCTGAAGTGCCCAGCCTCTCCACAAGAAAAGCATCCACCATTAAGCTTCCTTTTCTTCTTCCTGCAATCTTTAGCAAAATGCCCAGCTATGCCACAGTAATTGCACTTCCCCTTGCCTTTGTTGTTGCCCTTCTTGTTCTTATTCTGATTTCCTTGACTGCTTTGACCTTGGTTGCCTTTGCCTTGAGAATCAGCCTTCTTTGCCTGAGTATCGCCTGACTTGACTTCCTTCTTTCCCTCTCCCTGAAGCAGAGCCATATTGACCAAACTCTCGAAAGTGGCTCCATGCGGAATATGTGACATTGCCAAGCCCTGTAGCGGCTCATTCAATCCTCTGGCAAATCGAAGAGCCTTCTTCTCCGGGGTGTTTACTAGATCCAAACCAAAGCGGGCCAGCTGATTGAACTTGTTCACATACTCCTTGACAGACATATCCCCTTGCTTTAGTGCAATGAACTTCTCCATTTGTAAATTTGCTTCAGCTGAAGATAGAAACTTGGTCACAAATCTAGCCCTCAAATCGGCCCAAGTCTCAACGGGCCTCGTCCCATTGGTGACCTCCCACCAATAGGCCGCCTCATCCTTCAGAAGCCATACGGTCAATAAGATCTTCCTCTCGTCATCTATTCCAAAAATGGCAAACAAGTCCTCCGTGTCCTTCAGCCAATTCCTAGCTTCAACGAAAGATTCTGTGCCTAGAAAATTCTTGCCCCCCATTGCTTTGAAGTCTTTACACACCTTTGTAAACTCAATCTGAGGATGCTGAGGGGGAGGAGGAGGAAGAGGAGCCTCAGCAACGGGAGGAGGAGGAACATTAGCAACGGGAGGGGGAATATTAGCTGCTGGAGGAGGGGGAGCAGGGACCACCGGAGGAGGGATATTAGGGGTAGGATTCTCAACCACAGGAGGGGGAGTGGGAGTAGGGTTGGCGGGACCAGCAGCCGCCCTAGCTTCTAGGAGTCTCCTATACCAGAGTGGTACGTTCACTCCATCTGGGATGTCAAGATTCTCAGCCATACTGAAACAAGAGATAAGATAAGATTAGGTCAAGGGAACGAAGGATAACGCTGATGGCTTTTTGGGGATTAGCCTTAAAATAATCTAGACTTTATTTTGGAAAATACTTAGTAGGTTTTTGAAAATAGTTTTTCAAAAAGGGTTTTTTTTTTTTCAAAAGTTTTTGTTCAATCTTGTTAACCTTGTGCTCTGATACCAAATGTAACACCCCACCTCCACTAGGATCACTCCTTAGAATGTACTAGCTTTGGAGGGGCGTTATTGTGAAGGTAAACATGCACAGAGATATAGCAAGACAGAGTATATAAAAATAAATATAAGTAAAGCAGCGGTAGCAGATAAAAACCCATCATCATCACAGAAAAACCCACATAGTCAAGTACATAATATCAAAATGTCATGATCCAAAATACAACTCCAGTCTAGATACGTGATAACAAAATACATAGTAAACATCAGTACTAATCCCCAGAAATAAAAGATAAGCCACAGCTAGCTCAGATCCATACATGAGCTATCCAACAAGCAAGTCAAAGATCCACTAAGCAGATGTAGTCCCTCCCTGAGAACCTGCGGGGGGGGGGGGGGGGGGAACGGAAGAAAAGAAGCGAAAGAAAACAGGTCAGTCAAAAAGACTGGTAAGCCCTACTACGATCAATCTATAAACTAATAAAGTTAACAGTATGATGGAAACTGAGAGGAACATTCTGGCAACAGATAAAGGTGACATCCCATAGACGAGATTAATCTTTGCACCACAGTGTACTAGCAAACCCACAAAACAAATCTTGATCCCTTAGCCCAAACTTTGGCCCAATAACATGAAGTGACCTTAGTATAAGGCCCAGCCCAACGGTCTAGTCGATCGGCTCCCTATAAACCTAACACGTCGAGTGTTGGTGTCCATACGGCCCACATGGATGTAGTCAGACTGCGCTGGGTCCACCCTTGGGTGTATCAAGCCCTCGGGTGTCAACCCCAGACACCTAAGCAATAATGCACAGTCTAAGCCTACTGGTACCCGTGCCTCGAGTTTGTCCAACATCGGACTACGTGCACGTCCGTAGCCCGCCGGACCCGCACCGCTGTACCACTCAGCCGTCGCTTTGGTCGCTTACATCAGTCCAGTAATCGTGCCCCGCCCTAACCTAGCTATAGGGTTGTAGTGATACCAAACTGGGATTACTGCTGGAACAGACCACGTTGCTAGGGTTTCTAAGAGGGTTAAGTGTGGTTTTAACCCCTCACTAAACCTGGATTAGATTAGCTAAGTGTAACCACTTACCCCCATCTAATCCTCGCATCCCCTTATTGGTTGAGTATTAGTGGGCCATGACTTAACCCTAATCATGAGGCATTAATTACTTACAACCACCCAACCTCTCACATTACACGTGGTTACCTGAAGATTTACACCACACTAGCCTACCTGGTTATGGCATTTCCACCACATAGACCCCCTCGGACTTACCTGTGGTTACCTGGGAAGATTTACACCACAACTAGGTCTAACCTCGAGTTGGCCATATCATGTTATCTAATGTCATGTCCACTTCAAAACATATTTACAAGTTAACATATACTTGGGTAGACCTAACTTAATAGGTAAATTCCCAAGGGGTAGACCTAACTTAATAGGTAAATTCCCAATCTTTTAGTTTCATGTATTTTTAAGTTTACCCAAACCCTCCCAACGTCATTATCTCGCTTACATATTCGTCATAACGTATAAGGGTATAAAAGGTAACTTGGCATAACATACATGGTGAACTTCACATGTCATAATAAACATGCATACATGTTAAACTTGTAAATCATGTCATGGTGAATTCGCATAAACATGCATAGCTTATTAATTATGCATAACATGGTAAGGTGAACATGCATAATCCATTAAACTTGCATAACATGGCAAAATGAACATGCATAATCCATTAAACTTGCATAACATGGTAAGATGATCTTGCATAAACATGCATAACCCATGAAACATGTAGAACATGACATAATAAGCTCGCATAAGCATGCATAACTTGTGAAACATGGCATAGAAATCTCGCATATGCATGCATAACTTATGAATCACATAAAACATGACATAGTGAGTTCGCATAAGCATGCATAACTTATGAATCATATAAAACATGACATAGTGAGTTCGCATAAGCATGCATAATCAACTAAACTCACATAAATCTCAACTTTCACCAAACATTAACTTTAAAGTTTGTAAAGTGAAGGTAAGAGGGCTTACAAATATAAACAAGCCACAAATCCACCAAATAAGAAGAAGAAGCCCTTTTAAAAACCAAAACAAAGCCTCAAACAAGAAAACCCTTTTGCAAAATCCCAAAAACACAAACTTTAGCAAATCAAACTTGCATCTTAATGAAGTATGCAAGTTATTAAGCATTCATACAACATAGAAAAGGTTGTATGATCATCATATCATCATAGGATTAAACTTTGAGGAAGGTGGAGGCTAGGGATTTTAGATGGAGGCCATTTGAGGTTTCAATTTGGCATAGTTTAGTTGCAAGATTGATTAATGAGGCTTTAGGGTAGGATTAGGGGTATATTTATAGAGAATTAGAGTGTTTTAGGCCCTAGGATTAACCCTAGATTAGGTTTGGCCCGTCAGATCTTAGAATTCTCCAGAACCAAGCCACTTGACCCAACCCCAATTAGAAATGGTGCACCAGGCTGGGCTGCCTGGGCACCCCCTGTCGACAGGGCTGTCGACAGGGCAGTCGACACCCTGGGTGCCCTGTCGACATGCCTGTCGACATGGGCCCCCTGGCGGGAATTTTCCCGCCTAACCCTGATTAGCCCAAATCCCTGATTTTAATTTGAAATTTAAATCTGTCTTTAGCATGGAAATTTCTGAAAACTTCAATGGGCCTTAACTGGGTCATACGGACTCCGATTTTCGAAAACTCGGACTCTATTTCGCGTATTTTTCCGAGACGATCGCAATGGCATAGCCCGTTTCCCCTGATTCTGATTTTTGAATTAAATTCTGCCTCGATTTATGTTATAACAGTTTATTGAAAATACGGGTTGTTATAATATGGGTCCAAAATGGGAAGGACCATATTCCATCCTGCGAAGACTTGATAATGGAACCTTCAAGCTAGCAACCATAGATGGAGGTGAAATCCCCAGAGTGTGGAATGCCCAACATTTGCGGCCTTACCTGACGTAAAATCGTCAGTTTCATTCTTTTGTTTTTAGGACCATGTAAAAAGGCACGACTTGCCTAGAATAGTCTGGTTACTTGAGCAAAAGATTATGAAGTGGACGTAGGTCATGATTCGACCGAACCACTATAAAATATCGTGTGTCATTTACCTTTACTGCACCATTACCTATTTGCTTTATCTCGATTAATATAAATTATTGCTGTTTTTTTTTGAGTCTGTCACAGATTATGTAGCAACATTGGAACATCCAATGCATTTTGCTGCGAGGTGAAATAGGAACCATAATCAAGGACCACAAGGTGCGGCAAAGTAAATTACTCCACGACAAAACTCTAACTCCCCAGAATCAGCAGAGAGTATAATGGACGCGAAGATGACATCCGCAAGGCGTGAAGGTGCACCATGATAAAACCGCCTTGCCACCACTAACCCGCTAAAAGATCGGGAGAGTATAAAGGTGCTAGAGATTTAGCGCCCCTAGAATTTCTGCCCCGCTGAAGGATCGGAGAGCAGACCTAGAACGAGCTCGAACTCTAACCCACTGAAGGATTGGGAGAGTATAAAATTGTTAGAAATTTAGCGCTAAAAGAATCGTTACCCCCCACCTTTCATAAGGGGCAACACACATGACTCTAATCAATCATTAATAAGCTCTGGCCAGGCATCATATTAAATGATTGATTGGGGGCATATACACGCACATCACATCTCTGCACAGAAAATTTAAAATTTTGCTAATGCGATTCATGAATTAATTTTCGATTAGTTATGGTTTAAATATTCGTGGCTAATGTAAATTAAAATTGTAGGTTCGCAGGTCTAGTTCTACTTTTTATGTGACTAATTTGCCCTGAAGGGAAACTTTTATTCGTATCACGACATGGATGAAAGTCAAGGTCGACCAGGACGAATCATCCCCCATGCCGTTATGTTGGCTACTCAGGAAGTTGCACAGAGATGCAAGGAACTTGGAATCACCGCATTGCTTTTTAATTTAAAGGCAACAAAAATCAATTTTTATTTACTAAGATGAAGGGATACGAGATATGATAGCTAAACAAAAGTGAGGGCCATTCTCACAACTACATTTTCTGGCCAGTGGAAAGTCTAAAAATCCTAAGAACAAAATATGAACTAATATATGCATCCTACTCATGCTTGGGGGTTATTTTGGATTCTTTCTCTTCTTCTGCTTCCCCGACTCCTCCTTGTCAACATCCGAATGATCACCTTTTTTCCTCTTCCTCTTATCAACAAGAGGATTTGGCGAAGAACTAGAGGATTGAGAGGCTAGTTGTGAAGTTATTGATCGGGAGGAAAATTTTATGACCAACCCAGTTTTGGGATCGATTTCAGAAACAGGGGGCACATATACTGGGTCCTGTTCCCCTTTCATAAGGAGCAACTACCTCTCCTCCTCAGCCTGTTGATCAGCCAAGGTTTCACCACCACCCTTGATTTCGTCTGTAATAACAACATCATCCTCTTTGTCCCCGTGACCACCTTCCGTGTTCTTCAAAGCAGCAATGACCTCGGAATCTGCAGGAACATCAGTGCTGGGTACCACAGATGCCATGGTTACTTTTTCACCACCCTCAGTTTGCTTTGAAGTCTCAGAAATTTCAGCATCAGTGCCTAAGGGGATATCAACTTTCTCTGCCTCTGCTTTCTTTTTTCCCCTTTTTTCGGTCAATGCATCACCTGTATTATAAGAGGCACATGTTAGTAACTCAATGGGCTGCTCCGTAGAACGGCGAAAAGTCACAACTGCTTTGGCAAATTGCGGAGAAAATATGGATATACCTTTAGTTGATATTTCATCAAAGTTTGCAGCAGAAACTCCGACAGCCAGAGGAGTTGGGCTTACGGGAATTAACGGATCTTCAGGATTATATTCCTCAACTTCGGGGACCTTGAGTTCTGTCGCTAAGCTCGAGCCCGCGTCAAGTTTGCTCTTGCCTTTGGCCTCAGTCTTCTCCCTTTCCATCTCTTCTCGGATTAGGCGTATCCCCTCCTCCAAATCCTCGGGTTCTTTTCCTTTGAGGAGTCTCTACATTAGCTGGCCTTCATCAATCTCACTGACCTTCAATCGCTGCTTCTCATCCTCAACAATTGCATCCCATATGTTGGCGAGAGTAACGTGATAGTCTGGGATCCAAGAAATGTCTCGAGTTTTGATGACTTGGCCTAAGAAGTCGAATATCAGCTCCTCGAAACCTTCTATTTCTTTTTCAGCTTCGGCAAGCTTGTCAGCAGTGGTGGAAGCTGATTCAAGAATGCTATTAGCATTAGTCTCAGCAAGAACCGCTCGCCCCTCCGCTTGAACGAGTTGGTCACTCAAGATCTCTTTTTCTTTCTCGGCAGCCGCAAGACTGTTTTTCAAATCCGCTCTTTCCTTCTCCCAAGCAGCCTTCTCAGCATCAAAATGACTCTGCGCTGTCCTCAAATCATCATTGTCCATTCTAAGATCCTCTATTTCCTTTTTCAAAGATAATCGTTCTTGGTTGTTAGTATTCAGCTCGCTACGAAAACACTTCCTGGCTTCCTCCAATTCTGTCTTGTAGTTCTCTGCGTCTCACTGAGCTAAAGCCTGTTGAGCCTGTGCATCCTCCAGTTCCATTTCCATTTTGCTCCTGGCTCTTTCATTATTTTCAATTCTCACTTTGGATCTGGCCACATTCGTTTCCAGCTGACGGATGGCATCCGAAAGGTTAATGGCGTGCTTTTTCATTACCTCATACTGTTTGGCTACATAGCACACATATCCTATCACCTCAGTATCACAGTCCCTGGGAACCGACTCAAGATCCGGTACAAACATCATCCTCTCAAAGAAAATGTCGGGGAATTCCTTGCGCTAGCCCGCCAATCTAGCCTGATTCTCGGGACTATGCGTAGCATCTCGCGCAACGAGACTGTCGGAGTCGTGATCGCCAGGAGAGACCAGAGTTTCTTTTCCTTTCTTCGCAATCATGTCCTCGTCTTTATTTTTGACCTCTGACTCGCGCTGTTTCTTGGAAGATTGGACGTGAGAGGGCATACTTTTTGGAAAGGTTAAGTCCCTAGGAAGTTGCTTACCCCCATCCTGTGGCAGTGGATGACTGTGACGTTTCCCGGGACCATACCTGGAAGGAGATCGAGATCGTGTAGGATAAGCTTGAGGAGAGTCGCGAGGCCGATAACTGTCCCTCCCCCGACTATCGCTGTGAGCAGGATTTGGATGAAGACTAGGTGTGCCTTCACGAAGAGAGCGATAAGAATAAGATCGTTTGCGAGACATCTTTCCTATAAAAGAAAAAAGTACATATTAGAACCTTGAATACTGTTGGTATAAAAGTGTGGAGGCAGACAGTGCGTGTGATTTGTGCATCCCGTATAATTCCCCCTAACAGACCAGGGCCCGAAGTTAGGCTCATCTGGGTAGTCTCTCGTTCTTCAACTGGAACAGTTGTTTCCTCGGAGATAGGAAAAAATGGTTCCCCTTCGAAGTCTTCCTGTGTATATACATCGTCGGGTATAGGAATCTTGTTCAATTCTTTAAATAACTGCTCCTCTGTTAAATCATTGGGAGCGGCAGGCTCAACCGATAGAGAGGCCCTTGAGGAGGATCCCCCCGGAGAGGCTGGGATTTCCTTAGACTCGTCAGCACGGGCCTCATCTCCTCTATATACATTTAAATCTTCATCGTCCTGGTTAATTATCGGCGAAGTTCTCTTATGAAGTTTAGTTGTCTCTGCTGCCTGTGACGTTCCTTCTCCCTCGGCCGGGGGCACATATTTATAGGGTTTGCCACCCGCGCCAAGTCCAAATCTTATATCCAGAAGGCGGTGCTTGTGAAGATTCTTGTCAGTAATACATTTCTTGATCTTTAGGAAGTCGGATTTTCTTTTTAGAAGGAGGGATAGTCGATTACTATACACCGAGTGTTCTGTCTTTGGAAAGGTATGATCTGCATAGAGGAAAGAAGTATGTTAGCGCTTCGATTTCTTAAAACAGGTTATTCATTCAAAGGTTTAAAATTTACTTGATTTAAGCCATCTTCTTGCACACCCAGCCTGTCTCTTTATATAGAACCAATCGGCCTTGGGATCGCCTATGTTGTTGTAACCATCAGACAAGACCTTCCTATTTACTACCGATTCGAAGGAAGAAAAAATTGGAGTTGCGATAGAACGATGCTTGAAAAGGTAATAGAATTTCAAGTCTTTAAACGTGAGCTTAGTTTGCAGGATTTCCGCATATGCGATGTATAAAGTGTATAGGGCTGCATAGGCATTGGGATGAAGCTGCATCGGAGCAATACCCAATCGTTTTAAGGTTTCAATGACGATTAGAGGAAAGGGGGGAATAGCGCCTACCCAGCATATGAGTCGGCTAACTGTCGTATACCCATCCGGAGCCGGATGAGGTCTATCTTCGCTACCAGGTGTTCTCACATCATCCCAGGGGATCTTGTGTTTCAAGCAGATTTTCTTAAGCTTTATGTCATCCAGTTTGGAAGCTAAAGAGTCAGTGAACTTCTCTATTTCTAGTGCACTAGGAATCTCGTCGGGGGCTCAGTTGTCTACTTCAGACTCCTTATCAAGCGAGGTACTCTCAGATGAATCCGATTCTGTTTCTGCCTCGTATTCGGATTCAGAATCCTCACCCTCTGGATTAATTGGAAGAACCTCGGGGCTATGGTGCTCAGGCATCTCGGGGTCCATCTCTGTTTCAGATCTTGAAGGAGAACGATTATCCGACATTACTGTTTAGGAGAGTAAACATGAGAAATAAAAATATAATTACCCGTCCCCGTGTGTGCAAGTGCAAGTGTGTGTTTGTGCATGCATAGGAAGAAAGCATAAAAGTTAACAAGATCATCGAGATATTAATAGTTGTCCGTTGTTAAGTTATGCTGCTGATCAGTCCAGAAAGTTCATCTTAAAGGCCCTAAACCTAACTTTCCATTGGTGTATTAAGTTCAAGTTGTATTGTTTATTTAACAAGTAAATCGGGTCGCATGTCTGATCGGATCGCATGTCTCATTGGATCGCACGTCTCCTCGGATCGTGAGTTGAGGATTGGATCGTGGAGGGCCATCGAATCGTGAAGCAAGGCTCGTAGCAGGAGTGCCAACTCGTGAAGGAGCGTCAGATCGTGGAAATCAGAACGGATCGAGTTAACCTCTCACGACCCGCCCCGCACGCCACGATCCGATCTGGTGACCCAAACGTTGGAACATCCGTTTTATCCTCCTCGACCCGATCCATTGCTGCTGCCACGACCCGATCAGCCTGCTCCCAGTTTCCTATCTTCACTCTCCTTGTGACCCAAACCAAAGTCCCCCATCCACGAAATGATCCAGCACCTTCCTTTCTTCTCCTCCTCTTTACTCGCGAACTCGGGTGCCTAAACCCATCGCCACTGTCCTCCCAAAAGCCATCATTTTCACAAAATTTCTCCAATTCACTACTCAAATCGACGAGAACTCGAGTAAAACGAGAATAGGAACATGAGGATGTGTTTATGATATGATTACCTTTCTTAAAAGGTGAAGAAATGTGATTTTTCTCTTTTGAAATCGAAAAAGGTATGGGTTCGGTCAAAGCTTCAAGCGGCTGGGCAAAGAAAGAAGAAGAAGAGAAGAAGGAAGAGAGGTCAGGCTTATATAAGCGGATCCGTGGCCTTTGGCATTCCATCTTTTGTTTTATTCGACCCATGGGGGGCTAGCGGGCCGCGGATCCGAGCCCATCAGAAAAAGAGGAGACCGATCCCTGGATCGACCCACGATAGGAACTGGCCCATCATACCTCGAGCCCACACGAGGATCGGTGTAGAATGAGCGCCTCAGATCGTGGACCGCGGACCGTGAAGGACTTGGGTGATCCGATCCAACAAACACTCGCCAAAATGAAATTTTAGAAATATTCATGGAAATTAAAGAGTTTACTGATAATTTCGCAATGAAACCTCCAAAAGAGAAATTCTGGACAACCAAGGAAATGATCGAAGATTCAACTGGGTATTTATACTAATCGAGAGACACGACTTTTTGGAAACAGAAACGGTGCAATGCTACAGACAGACACAACCTTTGATTTGTGCCACTTCATAAAAAGACAACTCAGAACTTTCGAAGAATGTTCCATCCTCAATAGAAAATACTTCGAGGGGGCAAAATGTTGGCTAGCTTTTTGACCAAGCCACCAAGGTCTACACATACGAAGAAAATGTGGAACTTCACTCCTCTGGCCGTCGAAGACCCGATCGGATCGCCCTACATCACCACAATCGCGATCGCCCCCATGCCTCGCGATCTGACCCGTCCAACACTAGCTCGACCCAATCGAATTCCAGAAGCTAGAAAATGAAGATCACGACCTATTCAACCACGATCCGAAATGTATGGATCTCGCGAAACCTATCCACAACGGCTAATTTGACAATTTCTTCATCAAGATACGAACCAGTACGAGATCCTCGGGATGTGTGCCACGTATGACCGCGATCCGTCTGAAGAAATCAGCTATAAATAGCCTAGAACTTGAAATTTTTAAGGATCATTTGGCAATTGAGAGATTTGACTCCACTATTATCATATCTCCATTGTTTCGACTTAGAGTTACCCTGAAATTATTGAGAGAATCATAATTGTTAGACCGAGATTGAGTGAAACCATTTGATTGTACTTGCATTCAGCATATAATCAACTACATATAAAGTGGACGTAGGCTCGTTAACGCCGAACCACTATAAATTTCGTGTGTTTTTCTGCTTTTTCTTCATATTATAGCTATAACTCTTCGTAGATCAGAACAGCTTGGGTGTTAGACCCAATTTTAGATCTAACAGTGAACTTGGACACTTAACCAAATAAACATGTTGATTAGAAAACCTTAGCAACGGACAACCATTTCAGCAGTAACCCACATAGATGTATCATGATACCCTGAACTAGGAAGGGTGGGGCACGATTACTGGGATGAACTATAAGCGGTCAAAACGTCGGCGGTTGGTGGGCCAGTGTAGGTTCCGGCGGAGTATGGGCGTGCACGTACCCCAAAGTGGGAAAAATCAAGCACTGGGCATCATTAGTGTACACTGCGCATCTTGAATCGTGTCGGGTTGCCACCAGAGGGACTGATACACCCCATGGTAGTACCAACACAGGTGACTGCGATCAAGCGGGGCCGAAGGACACATTACTTAAATACATGCGAGTAGGAGCTGATCACTAAGGGGATCGTTTGTTGTAAACACGTGGGCTAGTTGAACCAATGGTTAAGTAGGTGCAGAGGCTATAGTAATGGGTGCGATCGCACACCCCTCTTATCTTATATTAAGGTATTTTCCTATGTTCTGTTATCACTGTCATGATCCCTTTCCTTGTTTAAATAATAGTAACCACTGAACTTACCAGACTTATTGTCTGACCCGTTTTCTTTCGTCTTCTTTTCTTCCGTTCCCCCCCTCAGGTCTATAGGGAGGAAATACTCCAGCTTAATCAGACTCTTTACAAGCTTCATGAAAGCAGATGTATGACTTGGACTCTCTTGCATTGGTTATGGCTTCTGGATATGATCCTTGGGGATTTATGCATTTATTTTTACTTTTTGGCTTATGCTTCTTTATTGAATAATCAAGACAGAAATTATGGTGTAATGCTTTTGTATTAAACTACGTATGAAATAAATGTTTGAATTTCCGCTGCTTAAATTCATCTGTCTTGTAAAATTTTTTGTGTCTTGTACCCTTAACCCTCCACTAAAGTTATGGCATTCCCTTTGTGAGTGACCTTAACAGAGGTGGAGTGTTTCACTTGGTATCAGAGCCAAAGGTTTACCAGATTAGATAAGAATATTTGAAAACTATCTTTCAAAAAGAATTATAAAGAAGCATTTTACAAGGAAAAATGTTGTTTTTAATTTAAAAAAAGCATAATCCCCAAAGCCATATGCACTATCTTTCTATCCTTCGTTTTGAATCTTTTCTTTTTCGTTTCAGCATGTCTGGGAATCTTAACCTTCCAGAGGGTGTGCCAATACCTGGCTGGTTCAGGAGGTACTTAGTGGCTAGGGCCAATGACGCAGGCCCAGTGGATACTCCTCCTCCAGCTGCAGCGGTTCCTCCTCCTCCTCCTCTTCCTCGTGCAAATGCTTTCTCAAAGATATGTAGATATTTTAGGGCCATGAGTGGAAATGATTTCAAGGGGACTAAATCATTCGTAGAAGCGCGGAACTGGCTCAAAGAAACTGAGGATTTGTTCATTATATTCGAGGTGGATGATAGGCAGAAGGTACAGTTGGCAGTACGGTTGCTCAAAGACGAAGCTTCCTATTGGTGGGAAGTCACTAATTTTGAAAGACCTGTTAACACATGGATGGATTTCAGGATAAGGTTTGAGATGAAATTCCTCTCACAAGCTGAACGAAGTCTACAACTGGAAAAGTTCTTATCTCTTAAGCAAGGAAGTATGACTGTCAAGGAGTACGTCAATCAATTCAATCAGCTGGCCCAATTTGGACTGGACTTAGTGAATACTCCTCATAAGAAGGCTCTCTGTTTTGTTAAGGGATTGAATGAGCCACTTCACAGCTTGGCTATGACCCATATACCTATGGGGGCAACTTACGAGAGGTTAGTGGACATGGCACTCTTACATGAGGAAGACAAGGGAAAGAATGAGGCAAAAGCAGAAGTGCCTCAAGATAAGAAGGGGGAAGGGTCGCAGAATAAGAAGACTAATTCAAAGAAAGGCGAGAAGAACAACAAATCCCGTGAAAAGAGAAAGTGTAATTTCTGTGGCATTCCCGAGCATCTGGTCAAAGATTGTAGGAAGAAGAAAAGAAAGATGGGTGGCTGTTTCCACTGTGGTGAGACATGACACATGGCTAGGGCATGCCCAAAGAAGCAAGGGCAGGGAGATGGACCTTCATCTGGAGAACAAGTTCACGCTCTCACGGCTCCTCCGCAAGAATGAGGTAGAAATATTTATGTCAAAAGTTTAGTCTATCTTTTTGATCATCCTGTTCGTACATTGTTTGATTCTGGCACATCGCACTCATTTGTATCCGCTGATTTAATAGAATCTCTGCACCTAGACACTAATTTAGTAGAGGATCCCTTGGTTGTTTCAAATCCAATTAGGGGCTCAGCTTATTTGTCAATGGTTTGTTTGGGTTTGAAAATATCTATTCTAAGCATTGAGTTTAGAGCAATGCCTATGTTTTTGGCTTCATGGGCTATGGGTTGATTCTAGGCATGGATTGGCTATCCAGTAACGGTGCCATCCTTGACTGTGAAAAAAGAGCGGTTAGACTCCTGACTCGCCTTGGTAACAATCTTGAAATTTCTTGCAATCCCCTGAACTCTATTATGCTAAGCTACTAGAATCTCTTGATGCGTCTTTTGAGGACTTGCAGTCTGTAAAGGTAGTCCGTGAATATTCTGATGTGTTTGAAGAGGTAAAGGGTTTACCCCCGAAGCGGGAGATAGACTTCCGCATATACCTCGTTGACAATGCAAAACCCGTCGCCTTACCCGTTAGGCACATGGCCCCAAGGGAGAGAAAGGAGCTCAGCAAGCAAATCAAAGAGCTGCTTGAAAAGGGGTTCATAAGAAGGAGTATTTTTGAATGGGGTGCTCCGGTAGTGTTCGCAACCAAAGCTGATGGTTCGCTTCGCCTATGTGTTGATTATAGGTAGCTAAACAAGTTGACCAAGAAGAATAGACACCCATTCCCAAGAATAGATGATTTGTTCGATCAACTTGTAGGTGCATCGGTTTTCTCCTAATTAGATTTAGCTACCGGATTTCATCAGCTAAGAGTGGCTGAAGACATCATTGATAAGATCCCGTTCAAAACACCCGATGGTTTCTTCGAATGGCTTGTCATGCCTTTCGTCTTGACAAACACACCCGCTTAATTCATTGATTTAATGAGCAGGGTGTTCCGAGAATTCCTCAATAAGTTCGTGGTGGTCTTTGTAGATGATATTTTGATCTTCTCAAAGAATGAGGAAGAGCATGCTCAGCATCTAAAAGAAGTCATGGATACTCTCCGTGCACATCAGTTGAAGGAGAAATTCTCCAAATTCCATTTCTGGAGAGAAGAAGTTAGGTTCCTTGGACATGTGATGTCCAAAGAGGGGATAGCTATGAACCCCGCAAAAGTGGTTGCTGTGCAAGATTGGAAGGTTCCTTGAAACGCAACCGAAGTCTGAAGCTTTCTCGGGCTAGAAGGCTTTTATCGAAAGTTCATCAAAGATTTTGCAAAAATCTCAGCTCCACTAACAAGATTGACAAAGAAGAACTAGCTTTCAATTGGGATTTGGATTGCGATATTCCTTTCCAGCATTTGAAAAGGGCTCTAACAACAGCCCCAGTTCTGACATTGCCTGATGGAAGCAGGATGTTTACAGTATACACCGATGCATGCGGGACAGGACTAGGCGCTGTTCTGATGCAAGAAGGGAAGGTAGTGGCTTATGGGGGAAGGCAATTGAAAGTACATGAGAAAAACTACCCAACCCACGACCTAGAGTTGGCAGCCATTGTTTTTGCGCTTAAGTCTTGCGCCATTATCTCCTAGTTGAGAAATTTGAACTGTATACTGACCATAAATCATTGAAATACCTATTCTTGCAGAAGGATCTCAATTTGAGGCAGCAAAGATGGATGGAGTTTCTTGCCTCATACGATTTTGAAATTTCCTATACTCCTGGCAAGGGCAATGCAGTAGCAGATGCCTTGAGTAGAAAGAAACTGACCTTAAGCCCTCTCTTCGTGGAAAGGCAAAGCTTGGAGTTCATAGCAAGCTTTAACTTTAGACCCTCCACTGACTTTGTGCTTGGCTTGCTAGCAACATTAGAAGTGTGACCAACTCTATTATACTCAATCGAAGCTGCGCAAAGAGAAGATCCTCAGCTAGCTGAAGTGATGGACAAATTAATTAAGGGTGAGACTTCCAGTCACCTCAATAGATACTCCTTTGATGGCAAGGGCTGGTTGAGATGAGATGGAAGACAATGTGTCCCACAAGCAAGGGGCTTGGTAAAGGCGGTTCTGGAAGAGGCACACCATTCCAAGTTGACCATACACCCAGGCGGAGACAAAATGTATAAAGACATCAAAAGAGTTTTCTTTTGGAATGGCATGAAGAAAGAGGTAGCTGAATTTGTTTCTAAGTGTCTAATATGCCAACAAGTCAAGGTGGAGCAGAAGAAGCCTGGTGGTCTGCTTCATCCTCTAGAGGTCCCACAATGGAAATGGGATAGCATCTCGATGGACTTTATAGATGGGTTTCCTAGGTCAAGAAGGGGGCAATACTAGCATTTGGGTTATAGTGGACAGGCTCACTAAAAGCGCCCACTTTATACCCATCAAGAGTAGAAGGACTGCCTCATCTCTAGCATCCATATATCTTAAGGAGATAGTTCGACTCCATGGGATACCCTCCAGCATAGTGAGTGATCAAGAACCTATCTTCACGAGCGAGTTTTGGAAGAGTTTATAAGAGGCTGTAAGCACACAATTATGCTTAAGCATGGCCTATCACCCTCAAACCGATGGCCAAACAGAAAGAGTCAATAGAGTATTAGAAGACCTCTTGAGGTTATGCATTATTGACTTCGAAGGAACTTGGGAGGATCATCTACCTTTGGTGTAATTCACTTACAACAATAGCCACCAAGCCACCATAGGCATGGCACCTTTCGAAGCTTTGTATGGAAGGCCGTGCAGGTTACCAACTTGCTGGTGGGAGTCCACAGACAAGTTCATACTTGGACCAGACATGATTAGGGAGACTTCAGAGAAAGTCGACATGATACAAAGAAGAATGAAGACTGCCCAAGATAGACAGAAATCCTACGTAGACAAAAGAAGAACTGACCTTGAGTTCGAAGTTGGAGACAAGGTGTTCCTTAAATTATCTCCTTTAAGGAACGTCGTTTGCTTTGGATCCATAGGAAAGCTAGCACCCAGATTTATAGGGTCATTCTCTATCATCGAGAAAATTGGGAAGATGGCTTATAGGGTACAACTGCCCGAAAGATTGGCCGGGATTCATAATGTCTTTCATGTCTCTCACCTGCGGAAATGCTTACACGAGTCTGCGGAAGTGGTAGAAACAAGTATGCTAGAGGAAGTTGAAGTTGAATGAGAAGGAACGGTGAGGAGAGTTCCAACCCGTATCTTGGGAACAGAAGTCAAAAAGCTACGCAACCGTGAAGTTAAGCTCATCAAAGTTCAATGGAGCGACACCGAGGAAGACGCGACTTGGAAAACTAAGGACAGAATACGCGCAACCTAGCCTTTTCTTTTTGAGGGTACATCTTTAATCTCTTTTTCCTTAAGTTTATGCTTGTATCTACCTTTTTCGGTATATCTCCTCGATCCCATCCTTTATCCTAAGGTAGGAACCCATTTGGATGTAAACATGTAATTAAAACATGTTATGATTGATGGTTGCAAGTGGTTACAAATGGTTGCTAGTGGTTGCTAGTGGTTGCTTGTGGATGCATATACACACACACACACACACACTAGGTATTAGATCGGCTCAGTCACTTCCATTTTTCATATGCATATATGTATTGGTTTATGGATTAAAACTTGATGTGTTATCATATGGACGTTGCATTTGTATGAATGGTTGTGCACTCATGTAAGAAATTTTGAGTAGGAAAAATTGCATTCATAATGGACTCATGGCACTGACATAATCTGCATTAAGGAGGTCAACTGAATCAGTAGACCGCCTGATTTTTGCATTAGATAAGGACATATACACACACAATGCATATGATCATGAAGCATTAGAAATCTTTTAAGGAAAATGGATGCCTGTGTTTGATGGTTGAGTAGATGGGTGCTTGGATGGTAGGATATAAGTTCTTCTCGACTTGAAGATTTCGAGGACGAAGTCCTAAAAGGAGGGGAGAGTGTAACACCCCGTACTATCTATTAACGTTATAATTATAAATACTAGACTACTTAATTTAAATTGTAAGAATTAAGGGAAACGGGCTACTCCATTGTGTTCGTCTCGGAATTATAGTTGAGATAGAGTCCGAGTTTGCGTGAATTGGACTTCGTATGAAGAAGTTATGGCTGTTAGAAGTTTTAGAAATTCGACTAAATTCAAACAGTTCGAAAACGAGTTCAAAATTCAAACAGAAGCCAGAAGCGGGCTGGACGGGAAAATTCCCACCCAGGAAGGTCGACCAGGCGGTCGACCCTAGTGTCGACCTCCCCCCTTAGGGTCGACCTGGCCCCCGGCCAGATCTGAATTTTGAACGATTTCTGACTCACTGCTGAGTCACTAGGGTTTCTGGATGTGCCTGATCAGGTCTGAGTGGCTGTGATTAACCCTAGGTTCATCTGACGACTATAATCAAACTGGAATTCTATATAAACAACTCAATGCCTAACCTAAAAACACACAGAAAAATAAACCTAGAACTGAAATGTCGTCAATGAAGGATTTGGAGTAGCCGTCACCCTTTTCAATTCTGAAGACGAGTTAAAAAGCTACATCTAAAATCAAACTACAACTAGTTTAATTCAACGGTCTTCATCAAAGGCGCGCATCTCCAATTTCAGAATTCATAACGCAAGAATTTCTTTTAGTTTGTAAGTTAGTTGTTACGCAGATTTAAACATTCCTTTCGATTGAATCATGACATGTTGTAATTGGAATATAGTACGATGCTTATGTATGAGATTTGATTCTTTTTTATCTTAAAATATTGTTGTAATTAATCTTTTTTATTTGTTTGTGGCGATGAACATGTTCTATATTTCATGTCTATATGCTTATGGCGATGAATATGTTGTATATTTCATGTCTATAAGCTTGGGTGATGTACAACATCGTATGTTATTATGTTTGAGTAAAGAACTTATTATGCCAACAAAATAGTAAAACATGTCATGTTGTAATTTGGTGGTTATTTGCAAGTTTAGGAACTAAATCACATGTTTACATGTTAGATTTACATTTATAAACATTTAGAACTATGCCAAGTTGAATTTATTTATGTTGTAAAAGTGGAATTGTAGTCCTCTTATGTTGTTAACATCATGCTAAATTTTGATAAGAAAATGATTATGATAGCTTTATTATATTTTGACATACATAAGATTATATGCCAAGTTGTAGGTTGAAACTGTGATTATATGTTAAACTTTCATGCTAGACCTTTGTCAAGTTTACATGACCATTAGATTCAACTTAGTCACAAGTTCACCTTTGCCCAATTGATTAAAGTTAATATACATCTATGCCAAGTTACACGTGATAAGTTTAATGTATGCTATTTTATGCTTATGTCATGATCTTTGTTTATTACCCTTTTTGTTTATGGGTTTGGGCTAATTTACTAGCCCAACATTTTAT
>JASFAX010007018.1:0-28438 GCA_030737875.1 Allium sativum | reverse complement strand
ATTTTGTTTTAAAAATGTAAAACCTGATTTTGTTTTAAAAATGTAAAACCTGATTTTGTTTTAAAAATGTAAAACCTGATTTTAGATTTAAAATGATTAAAAACTGATTTAAAAGGAAAAATAAAAACTGATTTTATTTTAAGGTTTAAAATAGGAAAAAGGTTTAAACTTTGAAATAGAAAAAGGTTTTAACTTTAAAAGGAAAAAGATTTGATCTTTATTAGAAAAAAAGGCGAAAACTTTTTATTAGAAAAGGCGAAGTCTATATTTTTGAAATGGAATTTTATCTATATGGCGTCGCAATAAAAATTTGATTTTTATATATGGAATAGCATATTAAAAATATGATTTTTATATATTGAATAGCGAAGTAAAAATTCAATTTTTATATATTGAACTTCGATAGAAAAATAGAATTTTTATATATTGAACTTCGATAGAAAAATAGAATTTTTATATATTGAACTTCGATAGAGAAATAGAATGGGATTTTTATATATTGAATAACATAGTAAAAATTCGATTTTTTTTTATATATATATAGTGGCCTTGGGCAACGAAGGTGACAAAAAGACGAAACGACGAAGACTTCTGCAAATGAAGAGCCGTGGAGCTAGGATAGCTTTATGTGAGAATTTCTCACCTTTCAATTTATTTTTCTAGTTATATATATATACTAGGATGCAGACGGTGCTTAGTAGCACCCGACACAATCGTCCACAGACCATGGACTTGTTTGTTTGGCTGTGTTGTTAGTTAGATTGTTTGAGTTGATTTGAATTGTTTGGTGAAATGAAATTGATATGATTGATGTGTGAATGGCGTGGGCCTTCACTAGACCGGGGATAAGGCTAGGCATTGTCCCGTTTCTAGTATCGTGCCGTTATGCCGCCGAAATTTTCTAAAATATGTTAGAAAAATAAAAATATCATTTTATTGAATAAATGAATTGAATAGAAATTCATAGGTTGAAATAAAATGTTTTATCGTTAAAAATATAAATTTTAACGTGAATGTGAATAAATGAATAGTTATAAACAAATCGGCCGATTTGTTTGTATATACACTGATTTGACTGATATTGATTGGGTCGATAAATTTCACACATCGCCCAACTGCACAAATAAAATCTGTGTTTGATTGTTTGAAACCCCACACGGGTGTTGGGATGAAATTTAAAGTTCACTCATCCTGATTGATTGAATATGTCGATCGATTGATTGACAGGCTGTTATAGGCGTTGAATATCTATATTTGATGCCTTTACAGTGTAGTGCACTTTGGTTGATGGTTGATTATTTTCAATGTTATTATATACATGTGTTGTATGAAAATCCATATAATTAACTTTATATGGTAATTGATTGGGCCTCATTCCAATCGTGAAAATAAAGAATATTTTTATAATAAGAAATATTTGAAATAGAAATATTCGAAATGGAATATTTGAAAATATCAATATATGAAGCCGTGTTGATTAGATTGACGCCATTTTGACGTGAACGATATTAAAAACGATTTCGAAATGAATTGAATTAAAAACGATTTCGAAATGAATTGAAAACGATTTCGAAATGAATTGAATTGAAAACGATTTCGAAATGAATTGAATTGAAAACGATTTCGAAATGAATTGAATTGAAAACAATTTCGAAATGAATTGAATTGAAAACGATTTCGAAATGAATTGAATTGAAAACGATTTCGAAATGAATTGAATTGAAAACGATTTCGAAATGAATTGAATTGAAAACGATTTCGAAATGAATTGAGTTGAAAACGATTTCGAAATGAATTGAAAACGATTTCAAATTGAATTGAAAGCGAATTGAAATGAATTCAAATTGAATTGAAATTTGAATTGAATAGAAATGAATTTTGAAACGAATTTATAAAGAAGAATTCAATTTTGCTTTGAATTGAAATGGAAGTTGAAATAGGTTTTGAAACGATTTTTAAACTATTTATATAATTCGTTTTGAATAGAAATCGACGAAATATATATTATATATATTATATATATAATATAATGGCCTGAAAAGAACGCGCCGCGCCGCGGCAGTTCGTGAATTTCGACCATTTATTTCAAACGGACATTGCGGGAGATCCGACCGTCGGATTCTCCTAAAACCGGAACCGTTGGGTTCGTATCGAAAAGAGCTTTCTAACGAATATTAGAAATTTGAAATCTAACGGTTGGATTTGGAGATACGTCCAAATCAAATTCGAAAAAGGTCGCTGTAAGTGCAGTTCGATGGCCGTTAATGGAAATCGACTGTACGGGCCTTGATAAAATTATTAGAAATAGTAATAATTTGTGTAAAATCATAAGAAATGATTTGTGAAAGTTTGGGATGAAATACTCCATATTTGAAAAGATAAAAATAGATTTTTATCGAAATGAAATAGTTTTGAACTAGAATTATAATTCTATTTATTTTTAAATAAATAAATTGAATTTGAAATGGTTTTGAAAGTAACCAAAATTTCCAATGATTGTATTGGAGTGGATTTGAATCGAAATTGTCTTCGGAATATTTCGATGTTGGAATTCGTGATATTACAGGTGTTGTTATGGAAATTTGAAAGATATATATTTGTATCGTTATTTCCAATACGACATTTGTTAGTCGTAGAATTCGATATTGAATATAAGCCGATATATTTTCTATTCAGAGCCTTGTATTGAATATCGAATGTGATTTGGGTTTGTCGTGAATGGTGTCTTCACTAACACTGTTCTTGAACCCAGTTGAGAAAAGATTAAATCTTTTTATTTAGATTTAATGAAGTGTACCAATTAAATGATATTTAATTGGAATTTAATTGGTATTGATTTTTGGGTTTATCGTGAACAGTGTTTTAAATAACACTCGTTCTTTAACCCGATAATTAATGAAGGTGATTTTGGGTTTATTGTGAACTGTGTTTTTAAATGACACGGATTCTTTAACCCAGTCACAGATTAAAACTAAGTGGAGTTTTAATGAATCTTTAATTAGATTGAAATAATCGAAGTGGAGTATCACCAGTTTTGCTCCAGGCGATAGTTAAATCTTTAATTAGATTTGAACGTGAAATGGTAATTGAATTTACCGATAACACCGTGGTGTTAGATATGAAGTACTACCAGTTTTACTTCATGGGATGAATAGGTTGGGATTGGGAAATTAAAACAAATGATTACTTCGGTAAGGTTCGCTAATCCCGACTAGTTTGAATTGATATTCAAAAGTTGATTAAAGAATAAATTCAAGAATTTATCTTTGATAAAATTAATGGGAACCTTTCCCTATGAATGTGAAATTAGAAACTAACTGTCGGTTAGCTAAGTAGAATGGTTTTCTGGATATTGATCTGATGTTGGTTTCGGCCTTCGGGGTTAATATTTGGGGAATTATTCTCTTGATTAATTTACGGTTAGTGACTGATGGATTGGAATGAGGCGTATGTTGTGTTTGTGTAACACTTATTTAAAATATACGCGAGTTATTCGGGAAGACCGGGTTTATCCCATTCTGAATAACTGATACGACGATAAGTCGAAGATGAAGACGATGGTCGAAGACCGGAGGTCTTCACGTCGTTTGGGTAATTACTGGTGATCTTGATTGGGCTGTACACCGAAGAAGATGGAAACAGTTAGTGATCGTCCAGACGTACTTGGAGATCGATGGATATGCGGGGTACTAGGTGCCTCCGGTTTCGTTCAGACCCAGAACGGACTTGTAAATGGACTGTGTGTCTGACATCGGATTTCATTCTGTGTGACTGATATCGGTTGCATAGGATGGTTTGCCTATGTGGCATGCTAAGATGCAAATGATCAAGGCTTCTGTTGAAAAGCAAAGTCTTGTGGTGATGATCAAAGCACGGCCTTTGTGGCGTAGCTTTGTGTAACGTTTACCTCGCGTGTTTCACACCAGGTATGAACCAAAAACGGGAGACGGACCTCAGGGAGGGCATGCGTTTCCTTCTAGCTAAAAAGTGGCGTCAGTGGTTTTACACGCCCTGACGAGTTTGACTTATGTGGTTGTTGCTGTTGCGAGGCGCCTCGGATTGATCGGTCGTTCTCGAACCGATGGAGTCATTTGTTGGCTCATTGACACCCCAAAGGGTGGGGAAACGCAGTGTTCAGGCATTTTAATCCACATCGGTGGACCGGCCCTGACGATCCAAGGGTCACTCGAGCTCTGATCCTGAGACACGGGCTAGAGCGTCTCGAATCGGTTGAGGACTATCTTTTGCCTCGGTTCATAGATGGAAATCCAATTTCCAAATACGTGACTTTGCGGTTTTATTTGTAAACCTATATATGGCGACATAGTGGCATGGGACGCTCATGTCGCCTATGATTGATACTTATGATTTGAAGTTGTTTTATACACTATGCACTTACAATAGTATCAAACAATTTGTTTTAACCGTATCAAGCATTCTTTGGCTGTTATAAGGGAAAACCCTATCCTCGGCTGCGTTACATTGTGTGATAGGACCTGGGTCTTATAACAGCTTCATCTTTCTTTATTTAGCATTGCGCTGCTGTTTTATGCACTGGTATTCTTGGGAGGAAACCCGTTCCGTGTTATACGGCGTGGTCCTTTGATTTACCTAACTTTAAAAATAAAGATTAACTGTTTTAGTTCTCACACCAGTCACATGACTGACCTGGAGTTTATTGTTTTAACCTAAACTCTGGGTGCCCCTATTTTGACACGGGCAGCTAGTAGTTTTGGTTTTGCAGATTTATATTCACAGGATCCTGGTTTACAGCTGGAACGATATCCGGAAAGCTTTGTATCCGTATATCTCTTCTAGTTGTGTATTGTATTATTTTCCGCTGCTATGTACTTAAATGTAATTTAAATCTCTGATATTTCTGTGTAATATTTATTCATACTCTGTATATTCTTGTAATCTGATGCATTGTTGTAATATACAATGAAATGTTCTTTTATATGCGTTCTGTTTTGTCGTGTTCTCGAACTATCCGTCGCTTTCCTTTACGGGGAAGTTACGGGTTTTCACATTTAGTCACCTCAGTAGATATTCCACGGATGATAGAGGGTGGTTGCGACGAGATGGAAGGATTTGTGTTACCCGAGTTGGGAGTCTGTTGAAGATAGTCCTTGAGGAAGCCCATCATTCTAGGATGACTATCCATCCAGGAGGTGATAATATGTATAGTGATATGAAGAGGGTTTCCTTTTGGACTAGGATGAAGACAGATGTAGCGGAGTTTGTTTCTCGACATTTGATTTGCCAACAAGTCAAAGCTGAGTAAAAGAATCCCGGTGATTTACTTCATCTTTTGGAGGTCCCACAACGGAAGTGTAACGACCCGGATTTTTGGCGACTTTGGTTATCGACATAAGCACGATGTCGATAACCAAAACATCGAAAAATCCTGGTAATTAAGAAAGAAATTATAGGGTGAGGATAGACAAGATAGAAACTTAGAATAGAAGAAGAAGAAGAACACAACATCAGAGTAACACGAACCTCACAGCGGAACGAATAACATATAATATATAACATAACTTTGAAATATAACAGTTATGTATACAATAGCACTTATCAGAGTACAACACTTACAACACAGCGGAAATAAACTATAGCTATATGATCCAGAAGCCTCCTGCTCCAGCTCTTCAAGTATATTTGTAAATCCCGACTACTTGACTGCGCGTACAAATTTAGGCACCCAAGAGTTTAGGGAAAACAACAAAGTAAACTCCGGGTCAGTCATGGGACTGGTGTGAGTAAAATAGTTTAACACAGTTTAACATATATATGATATCTCGTAAGACCACGCCGTGAATACGGAACGGGGTTTTCCCTTATGAGAATCCAAAATCTTTGACAAGCAATATCATTCTGATATTATAATAATGTCTAAGTACAAATATATATCAATCTAGCAGAAACGCTTTCATCTCACGTTCTACATATAGTATACAATCAAAATCGCAAGCACGTATTGGATAATGGATTTCCAACTATGACAAGGTATGGAACCACCTTCTGCTAGTGTACCTCTAGAGAGGAATACACTGGGTTCAACAAGAACATCTTGCAACCCGGCCACACATGACCGACGACTCATTTCGCTTGAGTGTATCGAATGTATATCCCCAACGGTTGGGATCAGCAACCGTTTCCCGAATGGGACAGCATCAACAATAGATTTTTAGAAATAAATGAAACTCTAGATCATGTGATTATACACCCTAATAGGTGCGACCTACATAGCCATGCTACCTGCCCGATTTCTGTCATTTACCGGATGTGAGGCTAGAAGCTATGCTTATCTTCACATCAGATTCACTTTAAATGCCACATCATCAAATCCATCAAATCACCGATTGACGTCCTCAACAATACATTATGTGTTAGCTAAAAGAAGTTTCCTTCTCCGCTTCCACTCTTGGTACGGTTGGAGAAATCAATGTACGTGATCGTCTGGAAATACTCTGTCAGACATCCATCTTCATTCACTTAGAAATGTCACATCGTCATACCCGCAAAATCACAAATTGACTTCCTCAAAGATACAACGGGTATACAGCTAAGAGAAACGAATTCCTCCGCCACCAACGTATATACGTTTGAAGGGATCAACTTACGCGATCCATTGGATATACTCTGTCAGACCTTCATCCATACAAGTTGTCCTGGGACTGGACAAACCGAAGGCACTATTCAGTATATCCATCTCAGTCACTGTTAACTAAGACTTATACAACAGCCCTTGCACTTTACTCCGTCTTCAATTATCTTTGGCATAAATGATTCACCACGCTTGTGCCAATACAGAGTGGTTCTTTGGATAATAATCCAACCGGTCTCTCCATATTAACAACGTTAAAAATGGTCAAAACATCGATAGTCTGTGAGTTAACTATCAAAGAAAACAAGTGTGCAAACAACGATATTATTTCCAGATGGAAATTATATCAAACAAACATCATTTAACATTTATCTCTTCAGTTCATTTTACATCTCCTGTTTCCCTATATTCAACATTTGCTATTTTCTATATTTAGAAAATATACGTTATTAACACTGGAAACATTTCCATTCCTTGTTTTCTGTATTTAGAAAACATTTCCGATTCTTGTTTGGAAAACATTTCCAAACTCCTACATTTGGATTAAACAGATGTTTAGATAAAACATCGCCATGCCAACTCAACCATTTTCTTTAATTACTAAATTCACTTTACCATCCTTTACTGCCGAACCTTAACCATTCCTCAGTTAAAAACGAAGCCAATCAAGTTGGGGTAGAACTACCTCTCAGACCTTAACTGAACAACACTTCTAACCTTGAAATAGGCAAAGTTCACTTTATATTTATTTAACTAAGTTCCTTACTTAACCTTTCTTTCGAATAACTATATTCGATTAACTCTTTTCAATTAACTTTATTGGACTGACCCTATTGGGTTAACTCTATTTGATTAACTCTATTTGATTAACCCCATTCACTTAACTCCTGTCGAATAAACTATATTCGATAACTCCTCTAACTATATTCGAATAAACTATATTCGATAAACTCCTCTAACTCTATTCAAATAAACTATATTCGATTAACTCCTTTACTATATTCGAATAAACTATATTTGATTAACGCCTTTACTATATTCGAATAAACTATATTCGATTAACTCCTTTGATTTAACTCTAATCGATTAACTCCATCGAATAAACTATATTCGATAACTCCTTCGATTTAACTAATATTCTACAACTCACTTCGATTAACTAATAATCGATAACTCCTTCGAATAACTATATTCGATAATCTCCTCTCGAATAAACGATATTCGATAATCTTCCCTTTTGATTTAACAAATCGATAACTCCTTTTCGAATAACTAAATTTGACAACTCCTTTCGATTTAACTAATCGATAACTCCTTTCGATCAAACTATAATCGATAACTCCCTTCGATGAAACTAACATCGATTAATTTAACTCGACGAACTTAACTCGACTCACTTATCTCGATAATTTAACTCAATAACTTAACTCGATTAACTTATCTCGATAATCTAACTCAAGTTGATTAACTCCTATCGAATAACTAATATTCGATTTAACTCCATTCGCTTGACTCTAGATCGCAGCGATCACAATGGTTACGCCTGACTCCCTCAGGAAACATCCGACCGCCGTAGGCTATTTACAGCCCTGCGAATTACGCTAGCAGTCGTACGAGATGGCAACTTATCCTGAATAACTCTGTTTGACTAACTCTATCTCAAATAACTATATTTGGTAACTTCTACTTCGAATAAGTGGTATTCGATAACTTAACTCGATTATCAACTCGAAAATCTTAACTCAAACCGATTAACTCCAACCGATTAACTCTGCCTGGTCAACCCTAACTGATTAACTCTACTGATTAACTCTAACTGGTTTTACTTGGTTTGACTAACTCAATTGATTAACTCGACTGACTAATTCAACTCGATTAACCTAGCTTGATTTTTCTTATCTCGATTAACTGAACTAATCACTTTGATTAACTCGACTAATTCACTTTGATTACCTTAACCAATTCACTTTGATTAACTTAACCAATTCACTTTGATTAACTAACCTGATAACTCAATTTGATTAACTTACTCGCTAATAACGTTTATTCCTTTTTGAAGATTTTCTTTTATAATTTATTTATTTCCTAAATAAATATTTCCTTATAATCCTATTTATTTAACAAATAAATATCTCCTTTATTTTATTTATTCCAACAAATAAATATTCCTTTATTTTATTTATTCCCTAAATAAATAAATCATTTAACTTTATTTATACCCTAAATAATAAATTCGTTTACCTTTATTTATTTCCTAAATAAATAAATCCTTTTTATCTATTTGTAAATGGTTTACAAATATCCCTCTTTCTATTGGTTTTGACAATATTTTCCCTTATATATATTGTTTTACAAATATTTTCCTTTATATTTGATTTCACAAATATATCTCCTCTATATTTGTTTAACAAATAAAATCCCTTTACATTTGATTAACAAATATAAATTTCCTTTATATTTGATTTACAAATATAATTCTTTTATTCAAAATCCTTTTTCTTTTATAATATAAAATCCATTGATTTTATATAAATAAATTATTTTCAAAATATACTTTGAAAATCCCTTTTCCACATTCTGGTATTTCTTATGGTATTTAACCCACCATATAACAACGATAAATGTCGTCCAATACACATAATCAACGTCAGATTTTTATATCACATTATATATCACAATATATAAATCACAGTAAAATAAATGGTGAGGAATCCAGTTGGATTCCTCCAACCTGTTTCCCTGCATCACAGATGTTAAACAATATAATTAACATCAATTTCACTTCGATGTGAAATATTCTGATAAACAGAATCAACATATAAATCTTTTAACTGTTTATATATATATATATATATATATACAGATATATATATATATATATATTCTACTAACTGACTAGCAGTTCAATCAAACAGTCAACACAAAATCAAACAGACGATTTTTAACAGTTCTAAGAATACGTTATAAAAATAGAACTGTACAGAGTTGGTGAGGTTTACTCACATTGGCGCGTTAACCGTTGAATAATCGGTTTGCGTTATTTGATTGAGTCGGACAATTTATTTTGCCATAAATTGTAACGAGCTCATATTCACTCCCGGTCAGTCTCATTGCGTTGCTCCCGTCCATACGATCCCAATGCAACTTACGGTTCGTGATTCTGACATCATATGACCGAGATATCGCGTTATGAAGTTAATACAACATTTTAAATAAATTAAAACATGGATATTCTATTTAATGGGCCTCACCCACTATTTCCTTGGCCCAAACTGATTAAGCCGGCTCCCACTCAAACCCAGACCCGACGTTCATACCCTTCTTCCTCAATCCCGATCTGCTCATTCCCCAGTAAACACCAAACCAGTTCGATCTTCAATCCTCCATCATAGTCCATAAATTCCCAATCCAACATCACAGAACTTCCTCTCGTTCAAGCCTTGACACCCTCATACCCACCAAGTCAAACTCGCAGCACCTTACTAGAAGAATTCGACTTCTGGCTCGAACCCATTGTTCGTCGAGGACCTGCGACAAATCCCAACGTCGAATTTCCCACTGAACTTCACACGAGTGCCACTCCATCTCCTAAATCCGAATCTAAACTCTGTTTTATCCAACGAAGATCATATCTTGCAAAAAGCCCAGCCCTAGCTCACGCTGGTGGGTTTCCAGCGAACCAAATCAATGTCGAGCTTCGCAATATATATATCACAAGGAAGAGCAAGCTTCCAACACTCCATTTATACATAAATTAGGATTTATAGCAATTTATTTCAATTGTTTTGGAATTTCTAAGTTGTCGATTATGTTGTGAGGAGGAATATTTGGCGGCTACGAATTCTTTGACCAGAGAAGTGAGTGAATTAGGTTTTAAGGGTTTGGGAGGGCTTATTTATAGGACAAAAAAAATATCTAGATATTTTTTTATTAATATTTTAATATTTTCTTTTGCAAATTTCTATCTGTATTTGTTTTCTAAAATTCGTGTGATCACACACGATACCCAAAAATCATGAAAATTGATATGTAGCTAGAGTTTGTCATTACGGTCCCAACAAAACTGGTTTCGTCGAATTCCGACTCCGTATGCTCACACAGCGTATTTTTAACTGTTAAAATACTGATTGTTTCTCACTCTAAAAATCGGTACGACCACACAGTGCCTCTAAAAATCACGAAAACTGGACCCTAGCAATAATTCACTATTCTGGATCCAACAAAATTGGTTTCGTCAAATTCTGACTTTGTTAAATATTATTAAATTAAATATAAATAAATTTATATTATCGTATATCTTCACATATGATATCATATAGCTCCAGAATATCATATCAAAATTTACAGTTTGATATTTCAGATTCCAGATTATCTCGATATTCAGTTTATACTGGAATTCCATTTATAACGTATATAAAGCGTCGCAAATTATAAAGGAATTCCACAGCGACTTTTCTGAAATTTGATTTGGACGTAAATCAAAATCTACATGATGAAATCCCGATTTTTCTCTTCCACTAGAAAGATATACTCCACCAGCTCCACACGTTTCTTGTTTCACCGAAATCCGGCTTAAAACGAATCCTGTACATTCAGTTGAAGTTCAAATCGCCAAATCGCGAACTGCAGCGCCATTTCAAGCTCGATTTTAATTATAATATAATTATACGTTTAAACTGTCGTCGATTGAATATATTCATCAATATAATTCAACTCTAAGCTGAATTAAATCTAAGGGACGACCCCGTTCACAGAATATTGTGATTTCCAATAATTCTGATTATTTCTGAATTAAATATATTATTTAATTTATTATTTTAATTAAATATTCCCAGTTATTTAATTCCACGACCATTAAATCCTTTAATTCACCATTTATATAATTAAATAAATTAATTATAACACATCTGCCAATGCGGGTCATTACAGGAAGTGAGAGAGCGTCTCTATGGATTTCATTGATGGTTTTCCTAGATCGTGGAAAGGCAACATCAGGATTTGGGTGTTGACAGGCTTACTAAGAGTGCTCATTTCATTCTTGTTATGAGTAAGAGGACGACAACATAGTTGGCAGTAGTTTATCTTCGTGAGATAGTCTATCTACATGGAGTACCTTCCAATATAGTGATTGATCATGACCCCATTTTCACCAGTGAGTTTTGGAGGAGCTTGCAGGAGGGATTAGGTACACAGTTGTGTTTGTGCACCACTTATCACCTCAGACCGATGGGCAGACGGAAAGGTTGAATAGAGTTCTTGAGGATCTTTCAAGACTGTGTATCCTAGACTACGGAGGGACTTGGAAAGAGCATCTTCCATTGGTGGAGTTCGCCTACAACAACTATCAGGCTAGTATTGGCATGGAACCCTTTGAGGCATTGTATGGACGACCTTGTAGATTATTGACTTGTTGGTGGGAGTCTATAGATAGGCTTTTACTTTGACCTGAGATGATTAGGGAAACTTCATAGAAGATTGATCTTATCCGCAGATGTATAAAGACAGCTTAGAACATGCATAAGTCCGACGCAGATAAGAGAAGGAATGATATTGAGTTTGAGGTGGGAGACATGGTTTTCATCAAGATATCACCTTTAAGGATTGTGGTTCGCTTTGGATCTGTAGGAAAATCAGCGCCAAGGTTTGTAGGGTCATTTCCCATAACAGAAAGGATTGGCCAAATGGCCTATGGGGTAAATCTACCAGAGAGATTGGTAGGTGTTTATGATGTTTTCTACATTTCTCTTTTGCGGAAATGTCTTCATGATACAACAAAGGTTGTTGAGCCGAGTATGCTTGAGGAAGTAGAGGTGGAACCAGAGGCGACAGATAGACGAGTTCCTACCCGTACTCTTAGATCAGAGGTTAAGAAGCTACGCAACCGAGAGGTCAAGTTGATGAAAGTCCTATGGGTAGAAGATAGCGAAGATGCAACTTAGGGGATTGAAGACAAGATTCGCGCTTCGTACCCTTTTCTTTTCAAGGGTATGTTTTTAACTTCTTTTTCCAAAAGCTTTTATTCGTACTTGCTTCCGTCATTAAGCATATCCTATCGATCGAATCTTCGACCTTTAGGTAGGGAACTAATGGATGTAAACATGTAATTGAGACATGTTATGTTTGATGGATGCAAGTGGGTGCAAGTGTTTGCTAGTGGTTGCTCGTGGATGCATATACACACACACACTAGGCACTAGATCGACTCAATCACTTACATATTGCATATGAATGCGTGTGCATATTTTTATTTTTATGGATGGAAATGGATGTATCATCACATGAATGTAGCATTTAGATGGATGATTGTGCACACGTATAGCATTTACATGATATACTAAGACTATTTGCATACATGTTGGATTCATGGCACTGACATACATTGCATTAAGGGGGTCGACTGAATCAGTAGACCGCCTGATCTTTCACATTAGTATAAGGACATATACACACACTATTGCATATGGTCATAAAAGCACTAGAAATATTTTAAGGACAAATGGTGCCTGTGACTGATGGATGAGTAGATGGATGATGAATGTTAGGAAATACATTCTTCTTAACTTGGAGATTTCAGGGACGAAATCCTTTAAGTAGGGGAGAATGTAACACCCCATAATTTTAAGAACACTATAATGATAAACTAAAGAATAATTAATTAAATATTGGGAATTAAGGAAAATACATTGTACCATAGCGTTGTCGGAATTCTTCTTAAGATAGACTCCGAGTTTGCGTAAAACGGACAACGTATGAAGAAGATATTAAGGTTTGAAGTTTGCATGCATATAAACAATATATATACACACACAAACAAACCAGTCCAGAACATTCAAAATAAATCAAAAATCGGAGAGCGGGAGGACACGGGAAATCGGCCCGTTGGGGGTCAACCCTAGGGTCGACCCTCCCAGATCTGGGGCAGATCCATTCCCTGAACCTGGACTTGTTTCTTGACCTGATTCATTGATGGTAGGCTATAAATAGGACCTCAATTCTATTGTTTTATTCATAAAAAACAATGGAGACAATGAGATGTTGCCCCAACTCATATTGAATTAGCATATTCTTTTGCAACAACGACTTATACGTATTCAAGAATCTCTGCTTCAACATTAACATTCATTTCTCTGTGAGTTTATGCTGCTTTTATATATAAACATTTAATAAGTAATTCTGACATGTTTACAAGTTTGGATCAAAACATATGCCTATTAATAACCTG
The DNA here is from genome assembly GCA_030737875.1 of Allium sativum. NCBI lineage: Eukaryota > Viridiplantae > Streptophyta > Magnoliopsida > Asparagales > Amaryllidaceae > Allium > Allium sativum. The sequence goes on along the minus strand of JASFAX010007018.1, from coordinate 14,606 downwards.
AATCATAACTAAATAGATATGCGATTACTTGTACACCTGATTTACCGTTTAGTCCTTTCATGCATATCTCCATTATGCCCATTTTGTTATCATATGCCTATTATGTTATTATGCCCATTTCTGTTAGCATATGCCTATTTCTGTCATTATATGCCAGTTTTGTTATTATGCTTATTTCTGTTTTCTTCTCTCCCTCCTTCCCTTTTTATTTTTATAGCCAGGCTGCCTTCGAGCCTAGGCCTATCGCTAATATATGTGAATGAACGAAATTGGGAATGGTTGGAATGATAAATTAGGGCATAACTTGTATTGAAACTGTAATGTCCCGGAAATTCATAATACCTGAGTTGACTATATACATCATACGTCCAACCCAAATATCACGAAAATATGAAAAAGAAAAAGGTAGAAGAAGAACAGAAACAACAACACAGAATCTCACATCGCAGCGGAACAAAATATAATATATCGTAACTTTTGAAATACAAAATTTCAAGTGTACAACACTTACAATACAACGGAACAAAACTCTATATAACTAACGCTGAAGCCTCCTGCTCCAAGCTCCTTTAGATAGATCTGTAAAATCCTGAACTACTTGACTGCCCGTACAAATTTAGGCACCCAAGAGTTTAGGTAGAACAAAACAAAATAAACTCCGGGTCAGTCATGGGACTGGTATGAGTAAACAGTTAAAACAGTTTCAGAAAACTAAATGATATCTCATAAGACCACGCCGTATAACACGGAACGGGTTTTTCCCTTATGAGAATCCAAACACTTGATTTAACTTTCAAAATCCCTTTGAAAGGAACGATGATCTTTATATCAAACTCTTTTGATATTATAATAATGTCTAAATCAAGTAAATAACAATCTAGTGGAACGTTTGCATCTCACGTTCCACATATAATATACAATCAAAACCGCAAGCACTTATTGGGTAACGGATTTCCAACTATGACAAGGTATGGAACCACCTTCCGCTGGTATATATCTAGAGGTAAGTACACCGAGTTCAACAAGAACATCTTGCAACTCAGCCACACATGACCGACCACTCATTTCGCTTGAGTGTATCGAATGTATATCACCAACGATTGAGATCGGCAACTGTTTCCCGAATGGGACAGCATCGACAATAGATTTTTAGAAGTAAATGAAACTCTAGATCATGTGATTATACACCCTAATAGGTGCGACCTACATAGCCATGCTGCCTGCCCGATTTTTGTCATTTACCGGTTGATGAGGCTTGTGGTTACGCTTTATCATCACATCAGATTCACTTCGAATGCCACATTGTCAGATCAATCGAAAATCACTAATTGACGTCTACAACAGTACATTACGTGTTAGCTAAAGAAGTTTTCCTTCTCCGCTTCCACTCTTGGTACGGTTGAAGAAATCAATGTACGTGACCTTTCTGGAAATACTCTGTCAGACATTCATCCATACAAGTCATCCAGGAACAGGATGAACCGAAGGCATTATTCAGTACATCCATCTTAGGCACTGTTATCTAAGACTTATACAATAGCCCTTGCACTTTACTCCATCTTCAATTTTCTTTGGCATATGTGATTCACAAAGCTTATGCCAATACAAAGTGGTTCTTTAGATAATAATCCAACCGGTCTCTCCATATTGACAACGATGGTCAAAAACTTTGATAGTCTGTGATTTAACTATCGAATAAAAACAAGTGTTTCGATAGTCGATGATTTAACTATCGAAGAAAACAAGTGTTCATCCAATTATCAAACAATCACTGAGCCCTTTATTAATATTCCATTAATTAAATCACTTCTCTATTTCTTTATCAATATTTGTTAACCAAATATTTTCAATAACCATATTGGCCTTTTACGTTATTTGGAAAACATTTCTGAATATCGCCTTCCTTTATTTTCTAAACTTTAGAAAATATATGCTATTCATAATTGGAAAATATTCCAATTACTTATCTCTTTTCCGATCTCGTTTATTTCTATACTTAGGAAATATTCTTTATTATATTTCCAAGCTTACACTTATTTGGGTTAAAACGGATGTTGTGTAAAACATCGTTATGACAACCCAAATACTATATTCAACTAACTCTTATCCAACATTGATCTTCAAGCCTGAAATCTTACTATTTATTTGTTAATAATGAAATCAATCAAGTTGGGTATAACTACCTCTCAGACCTTGACTGAATAACATTTATGACGTCAAAACAGATATGACTACTTACTCGAAAAATCCATACCATACAACTACTTATTCACTTTTAAACACGTATACACTTTCTTTTTCTATTCTTACGAGATTTTATTCCTAGTCTTCCTTTTTGATTTTACTATTCTATTTTTAAGTTCGTTTCCTTATCGACTTCTATATACATCGATACGTTGATTTCTAACTATCAAATAATCTTAAAAGTATTCTAACTCCTTAAATTCTCGGAAAAATTCGCCATAACCTCCTTTGTACCGGGAGCATCGGGATATTTCAAATAGCCTCCCATGGCCCTCACCAATCCAAAAGAAAAAAGAAAAAGCCAAGCGGCTTGCCGATACGGCGCATAAAATCTCATATTTAATTTAAATACATACCTTTTTGTCGGGCATTCTAATATATATCTTCATTAACTTCATTCCAAACATGTTTAACATATATCTGACTATTTCCAATTCATTTTAATTCAATCTAGTCGTTCTTAACTCAATTTGTTAATCTATTTGTTAACTGGCACTTTTGCTTATTTCATTTAATAATTGAACATAACATGTTCAATATATTTTTAAACTTGGTTATAAGTCTTTGAATCTCAATTTCAATCTAAGTTTCATACTCGATTTTGAATATGAATTTACAAATCTCTTTCCTTGTTTAAAGCCCAATTTCGATTCAAACTCCATTTAAATTTCTATATTAAAATCTATTTTCAAACTCCATTTGAATTATATATTCCAATTCCCATTTCAACTCTATTTGAATTCTATATTCAAATTCCCATTTCAAATTCTATTTTGAAATTCTATTTTCAAATTCCATTTCAATCTATTTGAATTCTATATTCAAATTTCATTTCAAACTATTTGAATTCTATATTCAAATTCCATACTTAAATTATTTGAATTGTATATTCAAATTCCATTTTTTACATTTCTTTATTCAAATTCCATCTTCAATCTCCATTTGAATTTCTATATTCAAATCTATTTGAATTCTCTTTATTTCATTTCAATTCTATTTGAAACTTCTATATTCAAATTTCAAATTCAATTCTATGCATTATTAAATCTATAAACAACGTTTATAACTTCACTTAAAATTCCACATTATATATTTATAAACAAAGTTTATAAATTCAATTCAAATCCCACATTTTAATTTTATAAACAGAGCTTATAAATTACATACTTGTTTTATATATTCAAACAAGTTAATATTTTCCCTAATTTATTAAAAATTCAAATTCTATTTATAAAAATAGAATTCCCCTTTTAAATCTCAAATACCCTTTTTCGATATTTTTATAAATCAATATTCAAGCCCCAGTGATATTTAAATACCCCAAACAGTCAATTATCAAATCACGGGATTTCTAACACATTATATATGACAGTATATATGCAAACAAATAAACAAACATATAATATATTTTTGAGGAATCCGGTCGGATTCCTCTAACCTGTTTTCTTGCATCCACGGACGTTAGCACATAAATAATACCCGTTCTGCTTCGTGGCAGAATATCGCGGTATAGAAGGTCATCCATTATCATAGCGTGGGGCATATAGGGTCATCCGCTAATGATACTGCGGGCATCCGCTAATGAGACTACGGGAATCAATCCAACCATCAACCCAATATATATATATAATAGTCAACCCTAAATAACTAATATATTTCAAATAGTCAGAAAGCATTCAACAAGCAACAAACAATTACTTTTAATGATATAAAAATAATTTTAACTAAACAAGTGAGTGAGATTTACTCACCAGGGAATTTATTTGCGCTGAATACCCGATGAAGTCTATTATGTAGATTTTACAGTGGTTCCTCCATTTCACTTAATCAAAAAAACAAAAACCTTCCTCCTACATCAAACAGCCCCAAAATTGTTCTTATTCTTTCTTTGGCAATTCATCGAACACATTCCTGGCATCTACCATTACTACTACACCTCAAAACTGCCATGGCTCCGAACTCTGACTGATCGTCGCCGTTGTCCGCTTGCCCCTGTACCCAGTTCCAGTCGATCCCTCTCCAACTGCCAATGCTCAACTCGTCACCCCCTAGCAATCTCCCTGAACCCCATCGATTTTCATTCCAACTCGCAGTTCGAAATGTCGGCCCTCAGATCCAAATTCATACCTTCAGATGAAGCCGTGACAACCTCCTTTGTACCATCGCGATCCCAAATCAACGGAACCCTACTTCATAACTGATTACCCAAACCGTACTCGCGGTTCGAGTTTGAGCCCTTCCAGTATATCCAAATTCAACGAATAAATATAGTTTCAGCAAATGAAAATAATTCAAACACATGAATATTATTCAAAATTTCGGCAGCATAACGGCAAGGTAGTTAAAACCGGGACCGTCCCTAGTACGGCTCCTCACTCTACCTTAAAACCTAGCGGTTTTTGACAATGGGGATCATGCATCTAGTTCGCACGCAGGCGGCATGTATATATTTATTTCATTTCCACAAACTAATCCTATGTGGTTTCAACCAAATATTTCTCAACCACAAACGGGTATTTTTCAACCACAATCAATCAATATCAACCACAAACAATCCCAAACAACCATTCGCTATCAATCAATTTTCACACCAATCGCAACCAATAAATATCGTCCATGGTTTGTGGACGAGGGGCGTATATATAAATATAAATATATATATATATATATATATAGCAATTCACTTCTATTTCAACATATATATAATTTTTACAACGCATATATAACTTATACATCGAATGTACAACTTATACAACGCTTATACAAGAGGTGTACAACGCTTATATAACTCATACATCGACTATATAATTTATACATCGTCGTTTTCCATATTGTTTATAAATTAGAAATCTCACTTTGGGTTCCACACCACCAAAAATAGCAGAAGGCTCAAAAAAATATGCGGTCTCTTCTAAAATGCAGAAGACGTCCTCACGGTCACGATGTTTCCTGTTTCATCGAATTTCGTTAACGAACGAAAAAGATATGATTTTTCGAAGTTTGCAACACTTTAAAGTGTAAAAATCAGTTTAAAATAGATTAGCCGTATACCTGTTTTTTTCTTCGAAACTAGGTTTTCGATTTTTGTCGAATCCGTGAATCGTGGTGAATATCAGAGGGTGCGACGTGGAAGAGGGGGGCGTGGCGCTCCTGGCGATGGTCGGGGCTTCAGATTCGATCGCCTCTGGCAATCTCGGCGTCGACTGGAAGTCGACGACTTTGGAGGCGTCGTTCTCGACGCTGGCGAAGGGAGAGAGGGTGAGGTCGGTTCTGATTTGAAGAGGAGGAGGTGGCGAGTTGAGTGGTGGCGGTGGCTGTAGGTGGCGGAGGCGGCTGGATTTGAGGAGAGAAGGTGGGAAGGGGTTCCGCCATTAATCGGGGAATGAGAAAAAGGAGATTTTCTATTTTTTTAAAAATAAAAAATTTTGATTGGTCGGGGAGGTTTTAAAGGGGTTTTCTGACACGACCACCAATCGAAACCCAACGACTGTCGTTCCTAGCGTTTTACCCCCATTCCGAACACAATGGGATATGTTTTGAAGGCCCATTCGACTGTTTCAGTCAGTTTTCCTTCAAATTAAAATATAAAACATTCAATATTTAATTTGAACGTACATTTCAATTTGCCAGGGCCACAAACTGATTCGAAAAATTCCAGAAAAATAAATCTGGCTATGTTTTGATGATATGTTCCCAACAAAACTAGTTTTGTCGAATTCTGAGACCGTTTGCAAAAAGGCTTATTTCTGGTCGATCCAATTTATCTGTAATTGACCAAAACACATTTTCCTTTGCCACGCTCCCATACTAGCTTCAAAAATTATGAAATTTGAAACCTAGTAATAACTTCACATCCCGGATCCAACAAAAGTGGTTTCATCGAATTCTGAGGTCATATGCAAAATGGCCAATTTCACGGGCTATATAAATTCCATAGCGACTTTCCTGAAAATTCATTTGGCCATAACATTTGCTTTCCGTTATGAAGATTCGATTTTTCAGATTCGTTAGAAAGGTATTCACTAACAGATTTAAATATTTTTGGTTTCACTAAAATCCGTTTTGTTTTGCACCCGGTACAGTCCGACAAAGTTTGAATTCAATTTTTGAAACTACAGCGCCTTTTCAAGCCTTGTTTATAATTAGAATTAATTATATTCGTTTTCAATTGTCGATTCAAACTCACTTTTCATCTCTATTATTTAAAATATTTATTTTAAATATTTAAAATATTTATTTTAAATATTTAAAATCCATTATTTTAGCCAATTTAAAAAATTTTAAATTGGTTCAGATTTTCTGGGTCGTTACAATCTCCCCCACTTAAAACTTTTCGTCCCCGAAAAGGAACAAAGTCGAAAGTGGTTTGATAAATCTACAATCACACAACACAACCAACAATCAAATTGTTTTAACTTTTCAAAAATATACCGATCAACTTCTATATTCTTTTAAAATCATTTAGACTATAGAATTTAAAAGTGCACATCCATGGAAAGAAAATAACAACAGAGTAGAGAATTAAATGGTAATGCAAAGTAGGGTAAATGTACCTTGCACCAGAGTAAATCAGAGATATCCACTCGGCATCTAGGATAAGCTTTCTGAATGCTCTCCTCAGTTTCCCAAGTACAATCTCGCGGATCTCCACTCCATTGCACTTTGACTAAGTGAACCTTCTTGTTCCTCAGCTCTTTGGTTTCTTTGCCGATAATCTTTAGCGGCTCTCTTCTCACAGCTAATTCTGGAGTAATTTCAATATCCTGCTGAGCTGCTTTTTCCACGATCAAGTCTGGATCATGAACGTGCTTTCGAAGTTGAGATATGTGAAATACATCATGAACTCCAGGCAACCAATCTGGCAATTTAACCTTATAAGCGAGAGTTCCGATCTGTTCCAGAATAGGAAACGGACCAATGAATTTGGGCGCCAACTTTCCAGTTTTACCGAACCGGATAACTCTTCTCATCGGCGATACTTTCAAATATACATAGTCGCCAACCGCAAAGGATATATCTCTTCTTCTTCTATCGGCATAGCTCTTTTGTCGGCTTTGAGCTGCGAGTAATCCCTTCTTAATAAAATTGACTTTGTCGGCAGCTTCTCGGATCATATCTGGACCCAACACAAGTCTATTTCCAGGTTCGACCCAACAAGCAGGAGATCGGCACGGTCTACCATACAATGCTTCGAATGGCGACATTGTCAGACTCGCCTGGTAGCTGTTGTTATAAGAGAATTCAGCCAAATGCAGATTGTCTTCTGAGGATCCACCGAAATCTATAACACAAGCCCGCAATAGATCTTCTAAAATACGATTCACCCTCTCAGTCTGCCCGTCTGTCTGAGGATGATAAGCGGTGCTCAAGTTCAACTTTGTTCCCAGTTCGACTTGAAATGCTTCCCAGAATTTGCTAGTGAATATTGTATCTCTATCACTGACTATACTGAGCGGCACTCCATGTAGTCTAACTATTTCCCTGAAGTATATCTGCGCCAGACTCTGAGCAGTTCTGTTTGATCTGACAGGTATGAAATGGGCGGTCTTCGTGAAGCGATCTACGATCACCCAAATACTGTCATTCCCTTTTCTGGTTCTGGGCAGACCATCAATGAAATCCATAGAAATATGTTCCCACTTCCAACCAGGAACTTCTAGCGGCTGTAACAATCCAGCCAATTTCTGTTGGTCGCTCTTGACCAGTTGGCAAGTAGGGCATCGGCTAACATATAAGGAAATGTCCCTTTTCATCGACTTCCACCAGAAAGTGCGTTTGATGTCATTATACATTTTGCTTACTCCTGGATGGATACTGAGTTTTGACTTGTGGCATTCATCCAGTACTTCCTTTCGAAGTTCAGGAATGTTAGGGACACAGATTCGATCTTTGAGCCTTAAAATCCTATCATTATCTACTTGAAAACTCGAGGGTTCGCCTTGTTGAATTATCTCTCTGATATTCTGAGTGAAGTGATCATCCTCCTGAAGAGCAGATATTTTATCTATCAGTGAAGTCGTGATAATAAAACTGGCGATCAATTCATTCTTTCGGCTTAACGCATCGGCCACGACATTGGCTTTCCCTGGAGTGTATATAATTTCAAAGTCATATGCTGCAAGAAACTCCAGCCAACGTTGCTGCCTCAGATTCAGGTCTTTCTGAGTGAACAGATACTTTAACGACTGGTGATCTGTAAACAGTTCAAATCTCTCACCCAGAAGATAGTGCCTCCAGATCTTCAAAGCGAATACTATCGCCAATAACTCAAGATCATGAGTGACGTAGTTTTTCTCGTGTGGCTTCAGTTGATGGCTAGCATAAGCAATCACTTGGCCTCTTTGCATTAACACTGCGCCAAGACCTTCTCTAGAAGCATCAGTCTAGACTTTTAAATCTTGGTTGCCGTCGATGATGGTTAACACTGGAGCTGTCGTTAATCTTAACTTTAGCTCTTCGAAAGCCTCCTCACTTTCTGGAGTCCATTTGAACTTAGAGTGCTTCTTAGTAAGCTTCGTTAAGTGGCCAGATATCTTCGAAAAGTTTTTAACAAACTTCCGGTAATAGCTAGCCAATCCGAGAAAACTGCGGACTTCAGTGGGGGTGCTGGGCTGTTTCCAATTCTGAATAGCTGTGATTTTACTTGGAACCACAGCAATTCCTTCTTTCGATACGACGTGGCCCAGAAATTTCACTTCATCTTGCCAGAATATACATTTGGAAAACTTTTCTTTCAATACATTCCTTCTGAGGATTTCTAACACTTGTTCCAGATGTTTTTCATGTTCGGCCTTTGATTTAGAGAAGATTAGAATATCGTCAATGAAAACCAGAACAAATTTATTCAAAACCCCTCTAAACACCCTATTCATCAGATCGACGAAGTAAGCAGGAGCGTTACATAAGCCGAACGACATTACTAGCCATTCGCAGAATAAATCGGGACCTCTGAACGCTGTCATTGGAACACACTCTTCGGCAATTCGAAGTTGACGGAAACCTGTAGCTAGGTCCATTCGTGAAAATGCTTGTGCTCCATTTAATCGATCTAACAAATCATCAATCCGCGGCAATGGATATTTGTTCTTTATTGTCTGTTTATTCAGATCAGGATAATCCACACATAGACGTAGAGTACCGTCATATTTCAAGACAAACACCACTGTTGCACCCCAATCAGAGAAACTAGGCCTGATCAGACCCTTCCATACAAGCTGTCGTGTTTGATTGTCTAATTCCTCCTTCTCTTTCAAGGACATTCTTCGAATAGCGTGAACTACCGGCCTTGCATTCAGAATTAAAGCAATTTTGAAATCTATTTCTCTCTGCGGAGGTAAGCGAACTACTTCTTCAAACACATCCGCATAATTTTTGACGACAGGAATGTCTTTGATGAGGTCAGGGATATTCTCTGTGACTTCAAGGACATTTTCTATTTGGGCTGGAGAAACATTCAAAGCTGCCCAGAAGTCTTTTCTATTAGCATTCTGACCCTCACAGGGAATGGTTATATGATCACCTGATTTGATCTTCGCCTTTATGACTCTGTCGGCGCATTTAACTTCAGCTTCATATTTGGTCAACCAGTCTAACCCCAAGATAAGATCAAACTCTTTAAAATTCATGACGACTGCGATGGTAGGAAACCGATAACGAGAGAAAGAAACCGGCACTCCACAAATCCAACTGAGATCAATGGAACCCCCAACCGGATTCTGGACAGTCATTGGTTCCTTGAGCTTTTTCAAATTCAAATCCAGTTTCTTAGCTGCATCCTTTGCAATGAAGCTTCGTGACGCGCCTGTGTCAAACAGTACTTTAACTGGAATATCTTTGACAGTTAGCATGCCTTCTAAAACATCCGGCCTCTCTTGAGCAGACGAAGATGCAGGCACCTCTGCCACTTCATTTACATGTACTGTTCCAGGTTTTCTGAATAGCGGGCATGCCTTTAAAAGATGACCCGTTTGATGACATCCGCCACATTTTCTATTCTCTTGAAATCTCTCCTTGGATTTAGATCCACTCTTTGTTCGCTTTTTCGAGAGTTTTCAATTCCCAAGAAAATGCCCTGGCTTATGGCAGTTATTGCATACGGCGGTCGTTACGGGTTCTTTCCCAGATCTGGCCCTTTTCCTCTTGGCACTAGGCTCCTTATTGACCTCAGACCTCGTACTGGCTTCAGGAATATCAGTTTCCGACTCTTCTTTGTTACTAGAACTGACCTCTTCTTCGTCACGTAACATCCCTTTCTTATGGAGATCTTCGTACTGATAGGCCATATAAATCATTTTAGAGAAAGGAAGTTTTACATTCCTCAGTACACAATTCTGATATCTCCTTTGCAGGCCATGAATAAATCTCAGATTTTTCCTCTTTGGATCTTGAATCAAATGAGGAGAAAAGTGAGCAAGTTCGTTGAATTTCTTGTGATATTCTGGGATGGTCATATCACCTTGTATCAGATAGGAAAATTCATCACATAATCGCTCTGTCTCTTCAGGAGGAGTAAATCTTTCTAGGAAAATCACTTTGAATCTGTCCAAGGTGATATCACCTTCTGGATTATCTTTGATGATTGTTTCCCACCAGATTAAAGCTTCTTCTTTGAGCGCCCAAGATGCTACTAACCGTTTCTGGTCATCCCTCACCTGGATACGCTCAAATATTCTTTCGACAGAACTCATCCAAGCTTGAGTTTGAATTATAGATTCATTGCCCGAGAACTGTGCTCCGTTCAGATTTCGATATCTCTTTAATAGAGCCTCTAGATCGGGTTCTGCATTTCTCCTGTTTCTGACACTCATTTCTCTAGTACTTCTGCAAATGGCAGATCAAGTGTCAGGTCACAGAAAAGATATTTTAAAACATAGAGACAAATACTTCAATGTAAATGTGTCTACTAGGTGTGATTTCATTCCGCTTTACTCATACTAGGATATTGCTAATCCTATCTGTATAGAGTTACCCGTCCTAGAACACTACTGGTTCTATTTCTGACGAGTTCGTTCAAATGTTATATTCCAGAACTAAGCTTAACCAAAGCTCTGATACCACGTTGTGATGACCCCAAATCCCGTAACAGACGGAGACAAGGGTTATCTTTGAAATATAACACAGAAACAGATAATAGCAGAACAAAATTAAATAAATGCACCAGATAATGAACAATAGAATATACTGGATAAAAGTAATCATCAGAGTTACACAGTATACAGGATCTTACTTAGTACAATTACAGTTCAGCTATACATAAATGTCTACAGCGGAAAACAAACAAAATATGTACAATAGGAGCTGAACAGCATAAAAAGAGATAAATGATAGAATCCATCTTCAGCTCCAGCTATCCAGAAAGAACCAGCTAAACCTGAATACAAGGCTGCCTGTGTAGAAAAAGGGGCACCCGAGTTTGAAAGTGAAACAAACTACGAGTCAGTCATGGGACTGGTATGAGAAATCTACTCAACACATTTATAATATGGCTAATCACGGGACCACGCCACTTTCGTGTAACGGGTTTACTCCATTGGATTGCCAGTGCTTTAAAACAAATCATTCTTTTAAACATTGCAATGCTTTTTATAAAAATGAAGCCGTTATAAGACTCAGTTCCCATCACACAATGCAACGCAAACCGGAGGATAGAGTTTTTACCTTATAACGGCCAAAATATGATTGATACGAATAAAACAAAAGCATTTGATATTATTACTAGTGTTTGTATGTTTCAAAAACAACTTTGAATCATAACTATCAATCCTAGGCGACATGGGTACCATATATCATGTCGCCATATATATATACAATCAAAACCGCACAGTCACGTAATTGGAAATTGGATTTCCGTCATGAACCAAGGCAAAAGATAGTCCTTACCGAATTCGAGAAAATCTAGCCCATGTCTCAGGATCAGAGCTCGAGTGACCGTTGGATCGTCAGGGCCGGTCCACCAATGTGGATTAAAATGCCTGAACAATACGTTTCCCCGCCCTTTGGGGCGTAAACGAGCCAACGAATAACTCCATCGGACTCGGATCGTCCGATCTAACCGAGGCGCCTCGCAACAGCAACAACCACACAGGTGAAAAGTATATAAATGTCAGGGCTGGTAGGTCACTGACACCACCCTAGCTAGAAGGAAACACATGCCCTCCCTGAAGTCCTTCTCCCGTTTCTGGTTCATACCGGGTTGTGAGGCTCGCGATTTTACGTTATACACAAAGCTACGCCACACTGGCGGTGCTTTGATCATCACCACAAGACTTTTCTTTTCAACAGAAGCCCTGATCACTGCATCTTAGCATGCCACACAGGCAATTCATGCCATGCGACTGATGTCCATCGATATACAACCTCTGAGCTCGTGCGTCTCAGAGAAGGGCGTTAAGCAAAAGAATAAATTCTCCGCCGCCAAACAGATGTATATTTAATAGAGATCAATCAACACAGAATAAAATCCAATGTCAGACACACAGTCCATTTACAAGTCCGTTCTGGGTCTGAACGAAACCGGAGGCACTAAATACCTCACAAACCCATCGATCACCACGTACGTCTGGACGATCACCACTCATTATCCATATTTCGGGATGCCTCCCAATCGGGACCTCGGTTACCATCCAAACGAGGTGAAGATCTCCGGTCTTCGACCATCGTCTTCATCTTCGACTTTCAATCGTCGGTCAATTATTTGAAATGAGAATTAACTCGGCCTTTTCAAATAATTCACGTATTTTTAGAATTTCAAATCAATTTATTTCAATGGTTAAATCAATCGACAACACCAACTTGTTCTTTAATGTATTTTACACACCAAACACATTCAACCATCAAAAGCCATATAAATCGAGCAAATTCAGTTCATTTCCATTCCATATCGTTTAGGATATTTTATAACAATTTATCGCTATTTTTATTTATTTTAAAATAGCCAATTTAGTCAAAACGACGCTTCGGGCCATAACGCGGCTGTGGCGCTGTTTTTCTTCAGATTTGAATTACACATATCTGAAAATCTAACCGCTGGATCTTTACAAAATTTACATCCTTAGAAAGATCTTTTCAAAACGAATCCAACGATTCCAGTTTCGGGAAAATCCGACGGTCGGATCTCCCGGTACAATCGTTTGAAGTTTCGATTTCAAAATACGAACTACAGCGTCGTTATTCGATTAAATATAATTATATTTATATATATATATATATATATATATATAAATATAATCATTTCTGGCGCTGTTTTTCTTCAGATTTGAATTAAACATTCCAGACAATCCAACCGTTGGATTTTTACAAAGTTGGTGCTGTTGGAAAGATATTTCCAAGCCGAACCCAACGGTTGCGGTTTCGGGAAAATCCAGTGGTCGGATTTCCCGCACTAGTTATTTGAAATCACGGTTTCAAAACACGAACTGCACGGCCACGTTTCATTTTAATTTTATTTATATTTATATATTTATATAAATATAGTTCATCCAACAATTTCAATATCGTTTTCACTTCAAATATTTCACTAACGCCTTTAAATTTTGGAAAATTTCGCCATAACCTCCTTTGTACGGGAGGGGCTGGGAAAATTCCCAAATAGCCACACGGGCATCTCATGTCGAAAAGAAAAAGAAAAAGGCAAGCGGCTAGCCAACAGGCTCATAAAATCATCACCCAAACAAAACAGTAAATGTGTACCTATTTGTCGGGCACAAAATTTTATTCCTCTTCTCTAGCCCCTTTGCCATAACCTGTTCAATAAATATGCATGTACATATATACAGTTCTTATCACTTATCATTTTCCATTCAACTTCATATTTGATTCCATTTGGTTTAAAAACACCATTCATTCTAATGTTGCATGCATAGGCGAAAATCATATCATTAGCTAATTAGTGAATATTTCGACTCATGCATATTTATTTAAACGAGTTGCTATTTTTAACACTTCACATTTCAACAATTCATGTATATAATAAAAATGTGATTTTTATTGTAAAACAATTCATTTCAAAACACGATTATTTTATATAGTTTATATAGGTGATAAAAATTGGATTTTTCTTATAAAATAATTTCTTTTAAAACGAGGTCATTTTCTCATATAGATGATAAAAAGGTGATTTTTATTATGAAACAATTTATTTCAAAATATGAATACCATTCAACACATGAATTTCTAATCAACGAATGAATATCGATTCAACACATGAAGGTTTTCTATAGTTTCTATATATAGATAAAATTGTGATTTTTATATTTAAAACACGAATACCATTCAACAGATGAATTTCTAATCAACGAATGAATATCGATTCAACACATGAAGGTTTTCTATAGTTTCTATATATAGATAAAAATGTGATTTTT
>JASFAX010007017.1:0-28443 GCA_030737875.1 Allium sativum | reverse complement strand
GGACTCGACGGCGGGTCATGAACTTCTCTCATTTATGGATGCTTACTCAGGATATAACCAGATTCCGATGCATGTTCCAGATCAAGAACACACCAGTTTTATCACGGATCTGGGATTATATTGTTATGTAGTGATGCCCTTTGGCTTGAAGAATGCGGGCGCTACATATCAACGTTTAGTCAACAGAATGTTCTATAACCAGATCGGGAAAACAATGGAAGTATACGTCGACGATATGTTGGTTAAGTCCAAGCAATCCTCCCATCACACCACGGACTTGGCAGAAATGTTCGGCATTCTTCGAAAGTACGGAATGAAACTCAACCCAACAAAATGTTCATTCGGTGTCGCCTCCGGAAAATTCTTGGGGTTCATCGTCAGTTCCCGTGGGATTGAGATTAATGCAGACCAGATCGCGGCAATCAGAGACATTCAGGAACCCAGGCAAATTAAGGATGTGCAAAGCCTTGCAGGAAAAGTAGCCGCACTAAGCAGATTTATCTCCAGGGCTACGGATAACTGCATCCCATTCTTCGAATTAATAAAGCGGGGAAAACGCCACTTCAAATGGACGCCCGACTGCGTAGAAGCATTTCAGAACTTACTAAGGCACCTGGAGAAACTTCCGATATTATCTAAGCCAATGGATCACGAGGACTTATTCGTATATCCGGCAGTGTCATCCCATGCGATCAGCTCAGCGTCGGTAAGAGAAGAAGATAAGGGCCAAAGACCTGTGTATTACGTAAGCAAAAAATTAACGGCAGCAGAGCATAATTATCCAAGGATAGAAAAGTTGGCGTATAGTTTATTGATCGCCTCTAGAAAGCTTCGACATTATTTTCAGGCGCATCCCATTACCGTATACACCGATCATCCACTCAAGCAAGTCCTACAGAGACCAGAGGCGTCTGGAAGATTACTCAAATGGAACATTGAGTTAAGTCAATTTGATCTGAACTTTCAGCCCAGATGGTCAATTCGGGGGCAAGTGATAGCCGACTTCATAGCAGAGTTTACCGTCCCAGAGGAGGATATAGCAAATGAAGAGGTTGATCCCTCAAAGTTACTTCTCGATCCCAATGTCTGGAGATTATATACTGATGGCGCTAAGAATGACGAAAGATCCGGCGCTGGAATAGTGCTAGATACTCCCGAGAAACGATTGATATCCTATGCTATCCGGATGGAGTTTCACGCCACTAACAACGACTCCGAATATGAAGGATTAAGGATCGCAAAGGAATTAGAGGTCACAATGATGAACATCTTTTGCGACTCCAAGTTAGTTGTGAACCAGGTTACTGGAAAATTCCAAGCTAAAAGTGCGAGATTGATTTTATACTCAAAGAAAGTGAAGGAATTGTTGAACGATTTTGATCACTACAGCATATCTTACATTCCGCGGTCAGAGAATCAGCAGGCGGATAAGTTAGCAAAGATGGCTAGTTCCGACGATCCTGAAGAGACCGGGCTAGCCCCCGTTGAAGTACTTCGGTCTCCCAGTATAGATCAAATGGAAATCGATCTAATACTAGAGACGGAACCAGAAAGGGAGTCGTGGATGACCCCTCTAAAGAATTTCTTGATGAATGGAGCGCTTCCGACCAAGAAGAGCGAAAGGTGTAAAGTAATTCGTAAAGCTGCCCGATATGTTCTGCAAGGCGGAGTTCTTTATAGACAAGGATTTTCAATGCCCCTCCTCCGGTGCATAGCTCACGATGACATCAAGCGTGTGCTGCAGGAGGTACACGAAGGCGAATGCGGCGACCACACTGGAGGGCAAACTTTGGCAAAAAAGGTGTTGCGGCATGGTTATTTCTGGCCTACCATAAACAAGGATGCCGCAAGATACGCACGACGGTGTGATGCGTGCCAGAGATTTTCAAAAATACCTAGAGCACCTCCTAATCAGTTAAAAACAATGATGAGCCCATGGCCTTTCGCTATGTAGGGAATTGATATCATTGGAAGTCTCCCCATAGCAAGGGGCGGAGCAAAGTTCGCTATTGTGGCCGTGGATTATTTCACTAAGTGGGTCGAGGTTGAACCACTAACTACAATCACAACCAAACGAGTGATCAACTTTATCGTTAGAAACATCATCTGTCGATTTGGGATTCCAAAGATTGTGATAATGGATAACGGAACTCAGTTCGATAGCGCTGAATTCAGAAATTTCTGCCAAAAATACCACATTGAGAATTGGTACACCTCTGTGGCGCACCCGCAATCGAACGAACAAGTCGAAGCGGCGAATAAAGTGATTAAGTCCATTCTGAAAAGAAGACTGAAGCGGGCCAGAGCCATGTGGGCTGATGAATTGCCCTTGGCACTATGGGCCTACAGGACAACATATAAATCAGGAACATGACATACCCCCTTCTCCCTTGCTTTTGGAACGGAAGCGGTCATCCCGGTTGAGATAAAGGTACCTTCTCATCGGGTGACTTATTATGATCCGATGACCAATAATGAATTGCTCCTTGAGTCCCTGGATATGATCGAAGAAAAGAGGGATGAAGCAGACCTGCGTGCCTTGAGGTGCAAACAACAGGTCGCTCGATATTACAACAAAAAGGTTGGAGCCCGAACCTGGGAACCCGGAGACTTGGTTCTGAAACGTGTCTTTCCACCCCCAACTCATATGGGAGCGAAGTGGGAAGGACTGTACTCCATTCTGAGCAAGCTTGATAATGGAACCTTCAAGCTGGCAACCGTAGATGGAAAGGAAATCCCCAGAGTGTGGAATGCCCAACATTTACGGCCATACTTAACATGAAAGTTTCAAATCTATTCTTTTGCTTTATTGAAAACCATGTATATGGCACGACTTGCCTAGAATAGTTTGATTCCTTGCAGCAAAAAAATATAAAGTGGACGTAGGTCATGATTCGACCGAACCACTATAAAAATATTGTGTGTTATTCACCTTTATTGCATCTTTATTTATCTGCCTGTTTATTTTTATGGAAATCGCTGTGAATAATGCAACGATCCCAGAAGCATATAATCATAAATGCCTTCCATCAGAACGGAATGTAATCACAAGTCAAAATTCTGAGGATGCAATAAAGTAAATTATATCGTTGATAGCGCTCTAACTCTCCAGAGCCGAGAGAGAGCATAACGGACATGAAGCCGATGTCCATAAGTCATGGCGGTGTACCATGATCGGAACCGCCTTGACGGAATTCTAACTCTCCAGAGAGAGAGAGAGAGTATAAAAGCGTCTCCGATTGAGCGCTGAGAAAGAGCTCCTTCCCCGTTGAAGGATCGGGGAGCGAATGAATTGCTGAGCTCGAACTCTAACTCTCTAGAGAGAGAGAGAGAGAGTATAAAAGCGTCTCCGATTGAGCGCTGAGAAAGAGCTCCTTCCCCGCTGAAGGATCGGGGAGCGAATGAAATGCTGAGCTCGAACTCTAACTCTCCAGAGAGAGAGAGAGAGAGAGAGAGAGTATAAAAGCGTCTCCGATTGAGCGCTGAGAAAGAACTTCTTCCCTGCTGAAGGAACAAGGACCGGCTGAACTACTGAATTCAAACTCTAACCTCGGCGACCGTCAGGAGAGTATAAGGAAGTCTATGATTAAGCACTGAGAAAGGTGCCAGAAATTTGGTACCACAAGAACAGTTATCTTATGAAATTCTATAAGTACCCCATATTCAGAAATAGGGGGCAACCTGCAAATAATGCTAATCAATTTTTAATAAGCCCTAGTTAAGCGCTACATTAACGATTGATTTGGGGTCATATGCGTATACACATGAACTTTAATGCAGCAATGCAACACGAAATTTTTTCTTTCTGTTGTTTGACTAATTTGTAATTATAATTAGATGGTCTATGACTAAACATGGAAAGTTTATTTGAATACAGATACACAATGATGCAAAAAGAGATAAACTTTCATTTATACACTGCAAGTCTACAAAGTGAAAAATAACCTAGAAAACAAAAGTGAGGGCCAATCTCACAACTACACTTCCTGGCCAGTGGAAAACCTAAAGACAAAATATAAACCAGCAATAGTATCCTATTTACGCTTCGACCTCTTCTCCTGCTTCTGTCTCTCCAGCTTAGCCTTGTCAGCGTCAGATTGATCTCCCTTCTTCCTCTTCCTTTTGTCTATGAGGGGAACATCCGACTCTTCAGGAAGATTCCTCTTCCGCCTCCTTTCTCTTCCTTTTATCAGAAAGGGAAGCCGGGAAATCATCAGGATTCGCAAAATGAAGTTGTCTGCTGATGGATTTGGGCTGGACTTTCAAAATCATCCCAGTTTTAGGATCAAATTCTGCGATAGGGACTACGTCCAAAGGCTCTTGTCCCACCTTCTTCGAAGCCATCTCTTTTTCCTGCCTAGCTTTTCTGCTGGCCAAAGTTTCGTCGTCGTCGTCTTCGGTCTCTTTGGCGCCAATGATATCTTCCTCGTCCTCTACATGGTGCCCATCCATGTCTTTCAGGGCCTCGATAGTTTCAGCATCCTTGGGAACATCAACACTAGGTTCCAAGACGCTTTTCTCTGCTGTTGTATCCTTAGTCTGCTTCGGCATATCAACACCGGCACCTGGCGAGACGACCTCCTTCTCTGCCTCTTTTCCTTTTTCAATACCCTTGTCGACGGGATCGCCACCTGTATTATGAGGAACATGCGTTACTAATTCAATTGGTTGTTCTACCAGACGACGACAATTCACAATTGCTTTGACGAATTGTGGAGAAAAAAGGGAGATACCTTCCGCAGATCCTCCTTCTTGGGTAGCTGTAGGCGCCCCAACAACTACAGGAGTTAGGCCCAAAGGGATTAGTGGATCATCAGGATGGTACTCCTCAACTCCGGAGGTTTTGGACTCCACGGCTGAACTCGAACCTTCATCAGCTTTGCCTTTACCCTTAGCCAGGGCCCTCTCCTTTTCCATCTCCGCTTGAATCAGACGACGACTCTCTGCCAGGTCTTCGGGCTCGTTATCCCTCAAGATGCTCTTCATCAACTCATCTTCATCAATTTCATCGACTCCCAACCTCTGCTTCTCACCCTCAACAATGGCATCCCATAAATTGGCTAAAGTAACGTGGTAATCCGGGATCCACGAAATGTTGCGGGTTTTGAGGACTTGGCCAAGGAAGTCAAAAATCTTCTCTTCAAACCCCTCGATATCCTTCTCTCTCTCGAGGAGCTTGTTGTTTGAAGCGGTAGCCATTTCGATGGGACTTTCAACATTCTGTTCGGCGAGAGCTGCCCGTCTCTCCGCATCTGCGACTTGATCATTCAAAGTCAGCTTTTCCGCTTTGGCCAAAGCTAAGCTTTCTTTCAAATTTGATTTTTCTGCCTCCCAAGCAGCTCTCTCAGCTTCAAAATGGCCTTGTGCTGTTTTCAACTCAATGTTGGCCATTTTTAGATCTTCTACTTCCTTCTTTAAAGCCATCTTTTCTTGGCTATTGGAGTCAAGTTCCGAATGAAAGCGCTTCTTGGCATTCTCCAATTCAATCTTATAATTTTCGACATCTCTCCGCGCTAAAGAAAATTGGGATTGAGCATCTTCCAGGTCCTTCTCCATCTTTTCCCTAGCCCTTTCGTTGTTATCAAGTTTCGCCTTAGATCCGTGTGCTTCTATTTCAAGCGTTCGAATGACTTCTGAAAGGTTAACTGCATGTTTCTTCATCATCTCATACTGCCTGGCTACATGGCGAATGTGCCCGACAACTTCATTATCCTAGTTCCTAGGGACTGGCTCCAAGGCTGGAACAAATGTCATCCTTTTGAAGAAAATGTCTGGGAATTGTTCCCACAGCTTTTCCAGCCTACCTTGATTCTCGGGACCATGGATGTAATCCCGTGACCCGAGGGCGGCCAACTCTGGCTGGCTGGAAGGAACGATGTCACTCCTCTCCTTTTCAGACTCTTTGACTGGATCCTTGCTTTTATCCTTAGGCTCGTGATGTCTTTTTGATGACCTACTGTGAGAAGGTGCACTTTTTGGAGGAGTTAACTCTTTATGAAGTTGTTTTCCTCTTGCAGGAGCTACCGGATAACTGGGGAGCTTGCCAGATGTCGATTTTGGTGGAGACTGGGGTTGCGAAGAAGTAGGCCTGTGAGAAGGGCCGCGAGATCGCTCGGTACTCGGATGTAGACTGGGTGTGCCCTCACGAAGAGAACGATAAGAATAAGATCGCCTGCGGGACATCTTTCCTGCAAAAAAGAAAAGAGTATATTAAAACTTTGAAGGCTGACGATATAAAAGTGCGGGGTTAGACAGTGTGTGATTTGTGCATCCCATATAATTCCCCCTAACAGACCCGGGCCTGAAGACAGGCTCATCTGACTAGTTTCTTGTTCTCTAGTTGGAGCGATGGTCTCCTCAAAAGCAGGGAAGAATGGCTCCCCTCCAAAGTCTTTCTCTGTATATACATCATCGGGCAGAGGAATTTTTCTCAGCTCTTTGAATAGCTGTTCTTCTATCAAGTCATCGGGAGCAACGGGTTCGATTGAAGTAGAAACCGGGATTTCCTTGGACTTGTCACCGCAGGCCTCATCCCCTCTGTATATATTCAGGTCCTCATCGTCTTGGATGACTATCGGGGAAGGACTCTTGCGAAATTTAGTTGTTTCTACCGCTTGCGATGTTCCCTCTCCCTCCGTTGGGGGCACGTATCTACAGGGTTTGCCGCCAGCGCCAAGCCCAAATCTTATATCTAGAAGATGATGCTTATGAAGATTCTCATCAGTGATGCACTTTTTGATCCTTAGAAAGTCGGATCTGCTTCGCAAAAGAATAGACAATCGATTGTTGTATAACGGACCCTCCGTTCTCGGGAAGACGTGATCTGTTTAAGAAAAAGAAAAAGGGGGAAGAATGTTAATGCTTCGACTTCTTGAACAAGATATTCAGTTAAAAGCTTGAAGTTTACTTGATTTAAGCCATCTTCTTGAGCATCCGGCCTGTTTCCTTATATAGAACCAATCAGACTTAGGATCCCCTATATTGCTATATCCATCGTACAGAACCTTCCTATTCACCACTGATTCAAAGAAAGAGAAATTTGGGGTTGCCGAGGAACGATGCTTGAAAAGAAAGAAGAATGTCAAATCTCTGAATGTGAGTTCGGTATGTAGGATCTCTGCGTATGCAATATATAGGGTGCATAGAGATGCGTATGCGTTAGGATGAAGCTGCATCGGAGCGATACCCAGTCGTTTTAAAGTCTCGATGGCGATTGAAGGAAACGGACGAATAGCTCCTACCAAGCACATGGTTCGACTGATTGCCATATACCCTTCCGGAGCTAAGTGGGGCCTGTCTTCGCTACCGGGTGTCATCACATCATCCCAAGGAATCCCATGTCTCAGGCAGATTCTTTTAAGCTTTATATCATCAAGTTTAGATGCTAAAGAATCAGAAAATTTATCTATCCCAAGCGCGCTAGGAATCTCGTCGGGAGCTCGCCTGTCTATCTCAGACTCTTCACTAGATGAGGTACTTTCAGACGGGTTCGATTCCGTTGCCTTGTATTCAGAGCCAGAATCTTCACCTCCTGGGTTAATTGGAGGGACCTTAGGGTTGTATAGCTCAGGAACCTCGGACTCCGTTTCTGTAGTGGATCTTGAAGAAGATTGATTGTCCGACATTACTACTAGGTGAGAAAACATGAGAAATGAGATTAAAACTACCCGTCCCCCGTGTGTGCAAGTGCCGGTGTGTGTGCTTGTGCATGCATTATAGTTAAAGCGTAAAAGTTATCAAGATCATCAAAATATTAGTCGTCATATTCAGTCAAATTATGTGGTCATTTAGTCCAGAAAGTCCGACATCAAGGTCCTAGCCTAACTGTTCAGAATTTTATGGTGACAAGGCATTGTCTAAGGTTCAACATTTGTTTGGATCGTGAACTACGAGTCGGATCGCGGCGTGCATAACAGATCGCCCTCCTCTCGGATCGTGAGATAGTAGGGGTCGACCCTCTCGCAGATCGTGAAAGTGCGTGATCGAGGTCTTTGCCGGATCGTTGCAGCCCCCAACGATACGCGCCACTGCCGTCACCTCGAACCTCCGTCTCGCCACTGGCCTTCATCTTCTCCCTCTCCTCTCCTTGCCCACGATCCAAACCAGCCTTCTTTCTTCTCCTTCCTCCTCCGTTTCTCTGCTCTCCTTCTCATTTCCAAACTCCAAGCTCTGAACCCATCAGCCATGGCGCCTCGCTGGTTCCCCCCCAAAAATCACAAAATTCCATCGTTTCCTCCCTCAAACCAGTCGAAAAAACTCATAAAAATGAGAGCGATATCGAATAAGGATGCTTTCGGTAGATTACCTTTATAAAAGTTGGGAGAACAATCGGATTTTTGGAGGTTTGAAAAACTAGGGTTTTTTCCCCAATGATGTCGGTGATACGATACGAGAGAAAGAAGAAGGAAGAAAGTGGAGAGGAGGATCGACTTATATAGGCAAAAGGGTGACCGTTTGTCTCCCCTTTTTGTCTTATTCGGTCCGCGAAAATAGACGGGCCGCGAACCAAAAGCCCACCGCGTCTCGAAGAGAAGCCCATCGCGTTCCGCGAAGAGGCCCAAGTGCTCACCAAAGAACGAGGTGAATGGCTTGCTAACGGACCGCGACTCGAGCATGCGATCCGAATCGATAAATGATCGACAGATCCAGTGATGAAGACTCTGAAAGATCCCAGTAAAGGAATTGTTCACTGATTTGCGTCTCTTGTGAAAAGACGATTTGATAATTTCGAAGCATGTTCCATCATCGATAAAACATACTTCGAGGGGGCAAAATGTTGGCTAGCTTTTTGACCAAGCCACCTAGGTTCATTCACAAGAAGAAAGTATGAAACCACATTCCCTAAGTCCATGAAGGAACGGATCACACCATCGACTCGCCCCTCATCGGATCGCCCTTTATCGGATCGCACCTCATCGGATCGCGCCTCAACGGATCGCCCCCATTTCATCAGCAAAACGACACCTCTATGCGATTCGATCCGTACATGCATCACTGCCCAGTATAGACCGATCCGGTCTCCTGATGCACGACGAAGCCTATGACCCGTTCAAACACGAGCTAGTCTTCAGCGATTCGAGACACACGGATCCGGCGACACGTGTCCCTAACCATCATTTTGACTGATTCTCCCCATTTGCTCGATCCGATTTTCAAGGGGATCGCGACACCTGTCCACAACGGCTAATTTGACTATTTCTTCAACGGCAGCGATGCGATCCAATTTTCTCGGGATTCGTGCCATGTGTTACCACGATCCGCCTGACAAAATCAGCTATAAATAGCCCGGAGTTTGGCATTTTTGGGGATCCCTTTTGGCAATATTGAGGACTGATTCCGCCATTGTTGTCGTACTTCCATTTCTTATCAGTTTTATTACTAGATTACTGAGAGAAATCACAATTGTAAAAGTGAGCTAGAGAGAAATCATTGATTGTACTAGCATTCGAAGTATAATCAATAACATATAAAGTGGACGTAGGCTCATTAACGCCGAACCACAATAAATTCTGTGTGTTATTTTCTTTTTCTTCATTCTTCAGTAAAAACTCTATAAGATTCAAAACGATTTGGTTGTTGGGTCCAAATATTGATCTAACACCGTTCATCTAGATAAACTCAAATAAGATGTTAGTACTTCACTCAGAACAAGTGCGACCTACCTTTACCAGTTGCCATGCGGCATGTCTTGACTTCCCGTCCATTTGTATTTCCTTTTTCTTAAATTGGCTCTCCCATTATACGGTTGCCCATTTCTTCTTTCAATCTTTTTTTTCTTTTCGAATGCTAAACCCAACTACTGTTTTCAACCACTTGAGAATGTCCTTCCCCATACCCCCGTGTACCCCCCCAAGCCCCCGTCCTTGTATGAAGCCCACTTCCCCTTCAATGTACACATTCACTACCATCAATTTGTTCGCACCCGCCCTTTTTCCTGTCCCCCAAAAATCCAACGTTTAAACCCTCCTTCAACCTATACTTCTCCCCCCATCGGTTTAACATCACCACCTGATGCTTCCTGCACCTTACATTCCCCTTCACAACTTCGGTTTACAGTTTCCTTTTTTTTTCAACTACACTTGCTGAAACTTACTACCGCCGGTCATGTAAACAAACCCGCCTCTTCCATGCACCGATCTCATCACCGTCGCGGCCCTCGCCAACCGCCGGAGCCGTGTCCGACGACGTCAGCACTTGCGTCTCAGCTTGCGCCTTTGCCCATCGTATCCGTTGTTCACCTGCACCATAGCAGGAACATCGTCATGTTCACAGTTTCAAGCTTCATCCCTTATCGTTTTTCCAGGACAACTTTCATTGCCCATCTCTGCATGGTTTTCGCTCCCTTCCCATGTATTTTTCGTTTTCATTTGGTTCAATTATTCTGCTGCAATGATTTTCCAAAGACCCAACTCTTTCTTCTTTTTTCCCTTTGGGTTTCTTTTGTATTTTGGGTTCCTGATCGAAGTGAAGTTGCTGTCGTGTATTTATAATGTAAGCCAACTTGGATGGCATGTATTGTAGTGTTTGTAGGCATATGTATTGATAGGTTAGTTGTAATGTTGTTTCTCCTCACTAGTTGTTTAGCTGATTGACTTCCATGTGCTTTGTAGAAGATAGCTGGAGCCGATAACGTAGGGTGCGGTTGACAATGTATATTTGCATGGAGTTGTTTTATCATGGAAAGGATAGAAGAGAAATGGTAGGCCTGGGTAATAAGGCAGCAAATCAATACGTATAGGCTCTACGGTTTTTGTTGAGTTCACATGCAGTTGTTTCTTCAAAAGAAAAGATGGGTTGAATGATAGAAGAGACGGGGTAGCAAAGAAAGTTGCGAAAATAGCATCTCCAATTGCATCTTTCATGTACGCTTATCAATCGATGAGACGTGATATGGACCGAATAGGAAATAACTGCTGTGGTTCTATAGCTGAATGTTAATTTGAGTTTGATAGGATATGTGTTTTGTATTGTCACAACTGTGTATATAGGGTGTATTGCCCATTCGATTTGATTCCATATGTCTGTGGTGTGTACGATGGTTCAATATAAAGCTTGGGTAGCAGTATAAATTGGTAGTATATTTCCAAAGCTTAGCCGCCTACGTATATGCATGTGGGATTCTACCACACCTACACAACATGATTTGATTTCCAATAACAGCGCCTACATAGGTTAGACAGTAAAAGATTTAGTGAAGGAAAGGCATGTGCTGTGTTCAAGTATAAATTTAAAAAAAAAAAATCTTATTTTAGTTTAGTATGCGGTACCGTTGTTTACATAGAATTTCGTTACCGTATAGACGGATATGGACAGAAATAAAAATACGATCGTGTCGTGCGATGTGCCACGATCCCAAAAATGTAATAATATCGGTTGGTTAACTCATATTGTGAAACCCCAAAATATCGATATAGGGTGCAAAATACTCCAAATAAAAAGTTGCTTATTTTACGAAATAAAAATTACAGTAAAATTCTAAAATTAAATTATACTTACGTCTCATAAGAATCTCGTTAAAATTTGAAACCGATATTTAATTATATTAAATTTTCGTTATGGTTTATAAACGATTTCACAGCGACTATTTTAAATTTTGATTTGAACATATCTTACAATCTATATGATGAAATTTCGATTTTTCTCTCCCATTAGAAAACTTAAATCAAAGAAATCCTAACGTTTCTTGTTTCACAGAATTCCAACTTAAAATGAATTATGTATATTCGGTAGGAGTTCAAAACTCAATATCGCAAACTATCGCGCCGTTACAAGCTCGTTTTATATTAAATATAAATATAAACGTTTAATCGCCGTTCAATAAACGAATTCAATAGTAAGCTCCATTAATATTTCTAATATAATATTTAAAACCATTTTAAATATTCAAATTCAATTGACCAAAAAAATCCAGGTCGTTACATTCTTCCCCCATTAAAATAATTTCGTCCTCGAAATTGCTAGGTTAGAAGAATGCACCAAACACAATTATTATCTAAATAATTATTTTAAAATATGACCAAAAATATTTCTAAGCTTTAAAATTTTACGAAAAATCTGCTAGCACCTCTTTTGTACAGTTCTATCCAAACAACTACAACTCGCTACTCCGGGCCTCTCATCGATCAAAAGAAAACAAAGCTAAGCGGCTAACCCAACTCCGGGGTATAAAACCATTCACCCAAATCTTTATAATTAAGGTTTACCTATTTGTCGTGCAACTCAAACTCAAATTCCAAAGCATTAACAGCTCTTTCTCTTCCAGTCTTGCACTTAACTCATATCCAATGCCAATAACAGATACATGGTTAACTCATCACAGTTTCATTTCGTATTTGTTTTTCTTCGGATTATACTGAAATTTATTCACTAGTTTTCAATCCAGCCAACCGTTGATGAATTTTATATCCAACCAATCCAATAATCAAACAAGCAACAATCAATACAAGCAAATCATTCATATTTAACTTAAGTTAAATTTTGATTTATCTGATTTCTTATTTAAATTCTTATCTATAAATTTTACTGGTTGTATTGAACCTTTTCAAATTCAAAAATCAAGATTTAATTCCCATTTTGGTTAAATTAAACCATTCAAATTTTACAATCCAATTTGAATTCAATTCAAATTGATCATCAAACCAATATCTCAGTAACTGAGAAAAAATATTTCTTTTCATATACAAAAATATATTTAGGTAAAATTATTCCATTTACCCTCTTTATAAAACAATATTGCATCAATTTGCCAGTTCAACTTGAACCGATCAAACAAAACAATACAAAATCATTTGTATATAAAATTTTCAAATAAGCTCACATATATATATACACCTAATCTCGATCTAGGGTATTACTAACCCCATCTTTATCGAGTTACACCACAGAGCTATGGTTATTCCTAAACCATTGCTCTGATACCAACTGTAGCGACCCGGGAATTTCAACACTCGAATCTCAACACTAATATAACCCATGTCCGAAACTCAAGTACCGGAAACCCCAGAAAGCTAGGAGAAAGAAGTTAGAGGGTGAGATGAGAAAGAAAGAAAGTTAGAATAGGAGAATAAGAAGAACCAACACAACACAGAGTCTCACATCGCAGCGAAACAAAATAAAATTCAGAAATAAATCTTTATTGAGAGCCTTTGAAAAATACTTACAATATCAGAGTACATCAATCACCGGAACAGTTACAATAACCTGTTCCCATATACATCACACAGCGGAATAGTAGCTAGATATATCATACGTCTGAACACCTTCAGCTCGTCTTTGGACTTCACACCATTCTATAACCTGAACCTGTACACCCCGGGCTAACCCGAGCATTTACAAAACACCAAGTCAGTCTAGTGAACCAGAGTGAGAAAAACTCGCACAGTATTAAGGGTATCACACAACCTGATTTTAAAGTTAAAATCATTTAAAGAAAAGGATAATCGTAAGACCAAATCCACACATAAACACGGACGGTTTTTACCTTACGATGACCCAAAACATTTTTGAAATCAATATCTTTTCTGATATTATAATAATGTCTAAATACAAGTAAATATCAATCTAGTGGAACGCTTGCATCTCACGCTCCACATATATAGTATACAATCAAAACCACGGGCGCTTATTGGAGATTGGATTCCGACTATGACAAGGTATGGGACCACCTGCCGATAGTGTATCTCTAGAGGCGAATACAATGGGTTAAACAAGAAAGTCTTGCAACCTGGCCCACACATGACCGACCACTCATTTCGCTTGAGTGTATCGAATGTATATCACCAACGGTTGGGCTCAAACCACCGTTTCCCGAAAAGGGACAGCATCGAAACAGATTAAAGAATGAAATGGATTTTCTCTAGATAGGTGATTATACACCCTAATAGGAGCGACCCACATAGCCATGCTGCCTGACCGATTTTTGTCAATTTCCCCAGTTGTTGAGGCTACGCTAGATCAACACATCACATTCACTTCGAATGCCACATCGTCAGATCCATCAGAATCACTAATCGACATCCACAACAATACATTATGTGTTAGCTGAAGAAGTTTCCTTCTCCGCTTCCACTCTTGGTATGGTTGAAGAAATCAATGAACGTGACTTTTCTGGAAATACTTTGTCAGACACCTATCCATATACATCACCCTGGAACCGGATGAACCGAAGGCACCCTCCTACCGCATCCTAGGAATCACCCTATAGATCAGTAGCGAGTAGTCCTTGCAATCCGTAGATTTCAATCCTGACAGAATCATTGTCAAAATATCTCCAGGGATCAGCTAGAGAAATCTAACAATAATCCTTCCATTCATGAGGATTTACGGTCTTCAATTGCTCCATCTCGATCAACATCAGATATCTTCTCCGTTTACATACTTGTTGGTCGGAATGGTTTTCGAATATAAATTCGATCCCAGTCTACCCATACCAACAACGTTGGGTAAGATTTTGATAGTCGGTTATTTAACTATCAAAATAATCAATCTATAATATAAAATAAATCCATCATTTGATTTTACAGCGTCACTTGGCCATTATATAACTTAATATTCTCAAATGATTTTAATATTTGACAAAGTATCTTAAATCAAATTCAATCCTCGTTAAATACCATTTCAAACCACTTGCTATAACATTTCGTATTACCTATAATTAGGAAATCGATTCAACTGATAGTTGTAGGCACTTGTTATAATATCTCCTTTTTGTTTCGCTACTCGAGCACTATAATCGTCACTTTACCTTTCAGAATAATCTCATTTCAAAACTCATCTCCTCACCTTTGAAAATATCGTTATATTCTCACAAATCTCATTTTTGTTTTTTATGACGGAAATACTATTTCATATACTCAAACCACTTTTTATTCCATTATAAATATATATTTCCAAATTCTTACAAACATTACGCTATCATTTCTCATAATAAGTTACTTTTAACACCTTCTCCACTACAACCAATATCATCCTCCGATAATCCTGTAGTTGTTCAATTTGGTGTATTTTAATTACCTCTCAGACCTTGATCAACAACATTCTTATCTTAAGATAGATGTTAGTTGTAATACCCAAAACTGATATTTAATCCCAATATCAAACAAATTCCATTTTGATTCTATCTTGATGAAACATCATCCTTTATTTAAAATCACGGAGCTATATTTCATCTTTATAACTCCACTCGCTTAATGATTCTAATTCAAACTTGGGTTTTGTTTGATTTCCATTTCATATCCTGACTTATTCTTATATTCAAAAAAACATAGGTTTACGACAAAATCCTATTATATAGAATTTCAAATAAGAGATCACTTTAAAAGTACAATTTAAACTTAACTTAAATTATCATTAATATAATTTGCTTTTAAAACATCACTTAATTATAAACAGGCCCTATCATATTTTCACCTCCATTATTCCCTTTAAATCCCATTTCCACTTTGATAATTATTAAATAAATAATAATCAGATATCAACATTTTAAGAAAATGTTTAATTGACCATTAATTATTTCCATTTAGTAAATAAATCCATTTCAGTTAACATAGTTAACTTAGCCAACTCTAAACATGATTAACTTGTTAATCAAATCTCAACTCATCTTTCCATTTAAATTCAATTAATTTGAATAACCTCATTTGATTATTTAAAATACTAATAAATTCAAAATAATCCCCTTTTAAATTGTTAATTAAAAGAATTTACTTCGGTTATTAAATATCACATTAATACCCGCTCACTTGCTTATCAGTCTTGTACATATAAGCATCATTCAATTATTGAGATGAAGCACGTGCTTCGCACACGGATAGATTTTTCTATCAAAATGATGATTTGTGGTCAAAACAATCAACATATAAATGGTTGGTCTATTTCCTTTTTATAAACCATGTTAAAATAATATATTTGTAAATTTAGGTTTAAATAAATTCATAACTTTATTTCTATCGATTCTCCTGACGGCGAATCAACCTTTATAAAACAGTTTGCATTTTGGCCATCTGCTGTAAATTCCTCAACCAATATTTCCCATTGGTTAATAGCACAACAACGTGGCATTCATATTCAACTGTCAAAATCAACCTAAATATCTTACCATAATGGCTAAACGGTTTATGTAATGATCATAGGAAAGTAATCAATTTAACAGATAGTAGTCAACCAACGATGATAATTTAGCATCCAATTTAATTTAAATACGTTTATATATTTTTATAAACGTAACCAACAAGGTAAGCTAACTCTGTTGGAAATCATCGTTAAAATAACTATGTCATTTTATTTAAATTAAACAACGTTTAATTTAAACCATATAAAAATATCCAACATCCAGTCAAATCATTCTCAATCGGTCAATGAGTAGCAAATAAAGCACACAAATAATAAAATCCAACTTATATAAAATATAAGTAGAGGAAATGAATGAGTTTAACTCACCTTGGTTTAATCCATCGTTTAAATGATTCGTTTCAGTTAAATTAAACAGACATTTAATTTAACTGAAAATTCCACTGCTTCCAACTTCATCCAAACCTACTTCATAATGTAGTGCTTCTCGATACGGTTACAACGTAATTTGCTTTTCTTTATTCTGTTAACATATGCATGGTTTACTCACGTTATAGTCTTATAATTTTATATGGATTAAATAATTCCTAAATGACAAAACAAATAAACTAATTATATTTTCAATTAGTAAATAATGCTTACTTTTGGTTTGAAGAAACACAGGCCACCGATGCCTTTCTTTCCACCTAGGCTAAAAGGAAAATTTGATTCATGGCCATACCCTTTCTTCCGTTCATCTAGATAAACTCAAATAAGATGCTAGTACTTCACTCAGAAAAACTGCGGCCTTCCTTTACCAGTTGCCATGCTGCATGTCTTGACTTCACGTCCATTGTTATTTCCTTATTCTTAAATTGGCTCTCCCATTATACGATGGCCCATTTCTTCTTTCATTTTTTTTTTGAATGCTAAACCCAACTGTTGTTTTCAACCACTTGAGAACGTCCTTCCCCATACCCGCGTGTACCCCCCTAAGCCCCCGTCCTTATATGAAGCCCACTTCCCCTTCAATGTACACATTCTCTACCATCAATTTGTTCGCACCTGCCCTTTTTCCTCTCCCCCAAAAATCAAACGTTTAAACCTGCCTTCAACCTGTACTTCTCCCCCCATCGGTTTAACATCACCACCTGATGCTTCCTGCACCTTACATTCCCCTTCACAATTTCGGTTTATAATTTCTTCTACATTTTTTTCCAAGTACACTTGCTGAAACTCACTACCGCCGGTCATGTAAACAACCCCGCCTCTTCCAAGCACCGCTCTCATCACCGTCGCGACCCTCGCCAACCGCCGGAGCCCCGTCCGACGACGTCAGCACTTGCGTCTCAGCCTGCGCCTTTGCCCATCGTATCCGTTGTTCACCTGCACCATAGCAGGAACATCGTCATGTTCACAGTTTCAAGCATCACCCCTTATCGTTTTGCCAGGACAACTTTCATTGCCCATCTCTGCATGGTTTTCGCTCCCTTCCCATTTATTTTTCGTTTTCACTTCATTCAATTATTCAGCTACAATGATTTTCCAAAGACCCAACTCTTTCTTTTTTTTCTTTTGGGTTTTCTTTTGTATTTTTGGTTCTTGATTGAAGTGAAGATGCTGTCGTGTATTTATAATGTAAGCCAACTTGGATGGCACGTATTGTAGAGTTTGTAGGCATCTGTATTGATAGGTTTGCTGTAATGTTGTTTCTCCTCACTAGCTGTTTAGCAGATTAACTTCCTTGTGCTTTGCAGAAGATAGCTGGAGCCGATAACGTAGGGTGCGGTTGACAATGTATATTTGCATTGAGTTGTTTTTTCACGGAAAGGATAGAAGAGAAATAGTAGGCCTGGGTAACAAGGCAGCAAATCAATACGTATAGGCTCTACGGTTTTTGTTGAGTTCACATGTAGTTGTATCTTCAAAAGAAAAGATGGGTTGAATGATAGAAGAGACGGTGCAGCAAAGAAAGTTACGAAAATAGCATCTCCAATTGCATCTTTCATGTACGCTTATCAATGGATGAGACGTGATATATACAGAACAGGAAATAACTTCTGTGGTTCTACAGCTGAATGTTAATTTGAGTTTGATAGGATAGGTGTTTTGTATTGTCACAACTGTGTATATAGGGGTGCAGTGCTCATTCGATTTGATTTCCATATGTCTGTGGTGTGTACGATGGTTCAATATAAAGCTTGGGTAGCTGTATAAATAGGTCATATATTTCCAAAGCTTAGCCGCCTACGTATATGCCTATGGGATTCTACCACACCGACACAACATGATTTGATTCCCTAAAACAGCGCCTACATAGGTTAGACAGTAGAAGATTTAGCGAAGGAAAGGCATGTGCTGTGTTCAAGTATAAAGTTTTAAATAAAAAAAAAAATCTTATTTTAGTTTAGTATGCGGTTCCGTTGTTTAAACAGAATTTCGTTACCGTACAGACGGTTATGGACAGAAATAAAAATACGATCGTGTCGAGCGATGTTCCACGACCCCAGAAACGTAATAATATCGGTAGGTTAACTCATATTGTGAAACCACAAAATATTGATATAGGGTGCAAAATACTCCAAATAAAAAGTTGCTTATTTTACGAAATAAAAATTACAGAAAAATTTTAAAAATTAAATTATACTTACCTCTCAAAAGAATCTCGTTAAAATTCGAAACCGATATTTAATTATATTAAATTTTCGTTATGGTTTATAAACGATTTCACAGCGACTATTTTAAATTTTGATATGAACATATCTTACAATCTATACGACGAAATTTCGATTTTTCACTCCCATTAGAAAACTAAAATCAAAACGATCCTAACGTTACTTATTTCATAGAATTCGGACTTAAAACGAATTCTGTATATTCGGTTGGAGTTCAAAACTCAATATCGCGAACTATCGCGCCGTTACGAGCTCGTTTTATATTAAATAAAAATATAAACGTTTAATCGGCATTCAATAAACGAATTCAGTATTAAGCTCCATTAATATTTCTAATATAATATTTAAAACCATTTTAAATATTCAAGTTCAATTGACCAAAAAAATCCAGGTCGTTAAAAGAAATGCATGCGACAAATTAAAGTAAGAAGATTAGCGTATTAGTACGTGCGTTAAATATGGAAAATTAACGCAATAATGCATGCGGTGAATGTATTATTTAAAAATGAATAGATGTATATACGTACATATGTGCAATTATGTTAAAGAGATAAATATTTAAAATTGTGTGAGTACAGAATGAATAAATACATGCAATGTATAAAGAGAATTTGTACATACAATTAATAGGGTGCATAACATTTAAAATGTAATACTATTAATGCATTATAAATAGAGGTACATAAATTGCTTTATGAAAAATAAGCAGAAAAGATTGCATTTGAATTTCAAATGTAATAAGGAGGTAAAAGAGGCATGATGGATTAAAGAACGGTGAAGTAAGAAAGAAATTGAATGTTTGAAAAGGGTAAATGTTAATGCTCCATATCTTCTAAACGTTTGAAAAAGGTAAGCATTTCATTAGAAAATATAATGTTCCATTTAACGTTTTGAACCCGGACCATTTTATATAATATGGTGCTTACTCAGCACTAGGTGTACGATACGGATTAAAAACCTAATATCTAAAGGCTAGAATTAATCTAGACTTCTATAAAAACAACCCCAACCCTCAACCCTAGACCTCATAACCTTGCTCAAAGTAGCCGTCATGTTGTCCATGTCCAACCTAGCGTAGCCTCCAGTCTTCTCTAAAACTAGAACATCTTCTCTAAACTAGATAACCGAATCAAAATTAGAGAATCATTCGTCTACATCAAAAGGATAGCTTTTCAATTTCAAAAATAAGATCCCAGAATACGAGATTTGTTCTTTTGTTTGTAAGTTCAGTTATTGCTTAGATTTAAACACATTTCTTAATAGAAATCATGACTTGTTATCAATTGAATCTAGAACGGTGCTTAAGTGTAAGATAATCAAACCTGATTCATGTTCATCTTAAATTACCTATGCCTATGAGATTATTGTGACTGATTAAATGGAACCTATCATGTCGTAAATTAAATTTGTGGTTCGTTCGGCTGGTTTATATATGTGTGTATATATATATATATATATATATATATATATATATATATATATATATATCCAGTGATCGTGATTGTGATATGAAACACAAATTTGCGATGTATGAAATGTTAAGAGTTGATTTAACATAAAAATGTACTTTTTATGTTAACATGAAATGTTAAGAGTTGATTTAACATAAAAATATACTTTTTATGTTAACATGAAATTAGGTACCTTTGATAAACTTGGTTTCAAACAGATTGTTAAAACCACAGAAGAATCAAATTCACTAGATAACGAAGAAATGATTATTAAGTTATTAAGTGAAAAAGATTTACAACCTTACAACCAAACCCATAAATTCAATCACATAGGTTTAATACAAATTGCCTTTAAACCTTTAACCCTTTAACTGTAACACCCCACACCCGCTATAGTCACTCACTAAGGGAATGCCATAGCATCGGTGGAGTATTTTTAGTGAGTATAGAACAGTAAAATTACAACAAGACAGATATAATGTAATACTTGAAAATTTAAAACATCATCTCATAGCAGCGGAAAGTAAAACATGTTTGGTTACATCATAAAACCATAACAAGAGTCAAGTACAAAATATCCATCCTGAATAAAATAAGTACATAATCCCACTACTCATAAAAAATAGCCATAACAGAAAAGATAAGATAAGCTGAGCTCTACATCTACGGTCCAAGCTCCAAGAGATAGATAAAGCAAACTGATCAAAGCCCACTAGCACTAGGCCCAACCTGAGGACCTAAAGGAAAAAGATAAAAACAACGGGGGTCAGACATAAGCCTGAGTGAACCCTATCTCCTTAATAATACAATTATTAAAGTAATTAGGGTATGATATGAACTCGGTATGGTATCTTTGGGGATAATGACTACACTAAGTTGCCCACGAACACAGGACGAACTAAGATAACCGTAAAGACGCATCTACCCATCCAAGAATAATTACTAACTGCACCACACCAGTCACTCCTACTCAAAGGTTGATCCCACCCAAGGATATCAAAGATAGATATAACCAGTAGTTTCCTGTACCCTAGTTGACTACATAGGTGCCGTCTGCCCCTATCTCTACTAGGTGTACCCCACTACCCCAAGCGATCGGCTCCCTAACGTAGATACCCGTGCTGGTCCCACAGTGGGGTGTATCACACCCCTAAAGTGGCTACCCAATACTATCAACGGTGCACGGCTTTATATATACACGATGCAACAACGGCTTATCTACCAGCCCGGGCCCACACACGCATATGAAACCCGTTGGACTTGCGTTGCCACCGCTACCCCGTTTTGGCCTCTTATAATCAAGCCCAATATGCGTGTCCCGTCACTCGACATGGGTCGAGCCCACAAAGATACGTTTGGGATATTGGTTGAAACGGGCCCCCACAAGCTACTACTTAAGCTTGTCATTTTATCTAGTGCATTCCACTTAACCCCTTTTTATAATCATGCCCCCTTACATGTTAAGGTTTGGTTAAGTCATCCAATTATATTACAATTGCCACTTAAGGCACCCACTAGATTTCCGCATGCCACCCAAGGCACTTACTTGATTCCCCCATGCCACCCAAGGCACTTACTTAACCCTTTAATCATGTTTAGTTACATGTTCCACTCTGGTTAAGTATTCTAATCGTATTTTCTATTGCCACCCAAGGCAACCCACTAGTTTTCTCATGCCACCCAAGGCACCCCCACTAGTTACTACATGCCACCCAAGGCACCCACTTAACCCCTCATGTCCCACTACATGCTAATATGGTTAAGTGTTTCTTAATTAATTAAGACCGTGATCTCCCATAAAGACCTCCCACATTAGACTGGCTGTTATGACCGCCTGGTTAAGCCGGTAGGGTCCGGGCAGTCTTACGTCATAACAGAGTCTAACCTCGTGTCTTTACTTTAATCACGTATTTAATTTGTGCCTAAGACCTCTCACATTAGACTGGCTGTTATGACCGCCTGGTTAAGCCGGTAGGGTCCGGGCAGTCTTACGTCATAACAGAGCCTAACCTCGTGTCTTAGTCGATTAATTACACCTAATTAATCACCCCCATATTAATTATCCTTAATTAATATCAATTTATTCATAACATGGGTAGACCTAACTCAATAGGTAAATTCCCATGGGGTAGACCTAACTCAATAGGTAAATTCCCACTTATGTTAATTAATTTTTTATGGTATGCTTAATCATACCCATTTCAACATACTTTTAATTAACATATTAATTAACCCCATCGTTCCCCACGTAAATCGTCATTATGACATAACATAATAAAGGGAAGATTTACCACACATAACATGGGTTTAGCATATAACTTTATCATGGGTTAAGAGGATGTCAACTTGCATATATGAGCATGTATTAACCCAACTATATTCAACCCAAACTTGCATATTATCAAACATGTGTCTTACATAACATGTTGCATATGAACTTACATATCATCAAACATGTGATTTGCATAACATGTTGCATATGAACTTACATATCATCATACATGTGATTTGCATAACATGTAGAACTTGCATTTTAGCATATACTTAACTTGCATAAGCACTCACATACTTGCATAAGCATTCATATACTTGCATAAGCTTGCATATCATGTTAAACTTGCATTTCAACATATACATAACTTGCATAAACATTCACATACTTGCATAGGCTTGCATATTATGTTAAACTTGCATTTCAACATATACATAACTTGCATAAACATTCACATACTTGCATAGGCTTGCATATTATGTTAAACTTGCATTTCAACATATACATAACTTGCATAAACATTCACATACTTGCATAGGCTTGCATATTATGTTAAACTTGCATTTCAACATATACATAACTTGCATAAACATTCACATACTTGCATAGGCTTGCATATTATGTTAAACTTGCATTTCAACATATACATAACTTGCATAAACATTCACATACATGCATAGGCTTGCATATTATGTTAAACTTGCATTTCAACATATACATAACTTGCATAAACATTCACATACTTGCATAGGCTTGCATATTATGTTAAACTTGCATTTCAATATATACATAACTTGCATAAACATTCACATACTTGCATAGGCTTGCATATTATGTTAAATTTGCATTTCAACATATACATAACTTGCATAAACATTCACATACTTGCATAGGCTTGCATATTATGTTAAACTTGCATTTCAACATATACATAACTTGCATAAACATTCATATACTTGCATAGCTTGCATATTATGTTAAACTTGCATTTCAACATATACATAACTTGCATAAACATTCATATACTTGCATAAGATGTTAAACATGCATATAAGCATATACATGACTTGCATAAGTACTCACATACTTGCATAACATGTTTTCATAATGGATCCATATTCACTTAGTGTTTTGCATCATAAACATCATGAAACAACTTGCATAAAAATATCATGATTACATATTATGAAACTTGCATGACATAAGGCATATAACTTGCAAAACACATAATATTCACTACATCAAGCTTGCATAAATATATGGATCCACAAACATAGCCATACTTTATCACATCTTATCATAATCAATTCAATAATTGATTATTAAGGGGATAGAAGTTCACAAAAACAAGATTAGCAAGTTAAATGAAGCAAATCCCAATGATTAAGTAGAAGAAGATGTAGATTAGCTTGCAAACCCTCTTAGGATTTTTAGTGGAGGCTCTCCAATTTTCTAAGTGGTGGCATAATGGCCGTAGATCTATTTTTGGTAAGGATAAGGGGGATATTAGGGTGTATATATAGATTAGTTAGATGTTTTTGGACCATAGGATATACCCTAGAACCAATCCTAGCCTTTAAAGCATGTCTTGGGGAAGAAGTCAAGTGTAGGAACCATTTAGGGCCCAAAAAAAACAGCCCAAAACTCATCCCGGGCCTCAAAACATGAGCAGTTTTCGTTTTTGATTTTTCGTGAAACTTTGACGGGCCATAACTTGGTCATACGGACTCCGATTTACGAAAACTCGGACTCTATTTCGCGTATTTTTCCGAGACGAACGCAATGGCACAGCCCGTTTCCCCTGATTCAGAATATTAAATTTAATTCTGCTCTGATTTATGTTATAACAAGTTATTTAACATACGGGGTGTTACATTCTCCCCTACTTAAAGGATTTCGTCCCCGAAATCTCTAAGTCAAGAAGAACGTATCCTACCAACCAAACAACCATCTACTCAACCATCAAACACTGGCATCCATTGTCCTTAAAACAATTTCTAATGATGTATGAGCATATGCAAATAGTGTGTGTATATGTTCCCTATCTAATGTATGAACATATGCATACCATGATAGTGCCATGCATCCATTATGTATGCGAGGGAACCCTATCGACACATACAATATCTACATGAGTGCACAATCATTCACCAATATGCATCATCCATATGATAACACAATCATTATACATCCATAAATATAGCTTCCTACACACAATTTTATGCAATATGCAATATGAAGTGATTGAGCCGATCTAGTGCCTAGAGTGTGTGTATATGCATCCACGAGCAACCACTAGCAAACACTTGCATCCACTTGCATCCATCATACATAACATGTCTCAAACACATGTTTCAACCATAGGACTATCCTATCTGAAGGTCAAAGGTACTAACGAGAGGACATACTAAGGATAAGATAAGTACCAGTCAAACGATAAAGGAGAAGTTAAAAGACATACTCTCAAAAAGAAATGGATACAAAGAACGCATCTTCGCTTCCGTTTCCCAAGTTGCGTTGCTCTCCTCTTCTCCCCATTGCACTTTGACTAGCTGAACCTCTCGATTCCTCAATTTCCTAGTCTCTGACCCAAGGATGCGAGTAGGAGCTCGTCGAATAGTCGCATCACGCTCTGCTTCCACTTCTCTAAGCAAACTTGGCTCTACCACCTCTGCGGTCTTATGTAGGCACTTCCTCCCATGGAATACATCATGTACACCACTAAGTCTGTCGGGCAACTCCACCAATGGAAGATGCTCCTCCCATGTACCTCCAAAATCCAAGATACATAGCCTCAAAAGGTCTTCTAAAATATGATTCACCCTCTCGGTTTGGCCGTCCGTCTGAGGATGATATGCGGTACTCAAACGCAACTGAGTCCCTACCGCCTTTTGCAAACTCTTCCAAAACTCTCTAGTGAAGATAGGATCTCGATCACTCACTATACTGGAGGGTACCCGATGCAATCGAACTATCTCTCGAAGATATACAAAAGCTAGCCATGGAGCAGTCCACTTACTCTTCACAGGTATGAAATGGGTGTTCTTAGTAAGTCTGTCTACCACCACCCAAATTCCTGTATTACTCTTTCTCGATCTGGGTAACCTGTCAATAAAATCCAACGAGACGCTGTCCCACTTTCATTGTGGAACCTCCAATGGGTGAAGCAACCCACCTGGTTTCTTTCGCTCCGTCTTCACTCGTTGGCACACCAAGCATCGAGCGACATGCTCGGCCACATCTTTCTTCATACCGGCCCAGAAGAAAGCCCTCTTCATGTCTTGGTACATCTTACCCCCACCGGGATGAATGGTCATCCTAAAACGGTGTGCGTCATCAAGAATAGCCTTCCTCAAACCCTCGTCCTGCGGTACACAAAGTCTACTGTCTCTACGCAAGCACCCTCTATCATCTAGGGTGTACCTACTCAAATGGCTGGACGACTCCCCCCTTATGAGCTTCTCTACTAACTCAACCAACTGTGGGTCGCCCCTCTGTGCTTCTTCAATCCGCCCCAAAAGAGTAGGTCTAACTTCCAAAGAAGCTAGCAAATCGGGTACGAAGTCAACGGAAGGTCTAAAGTCAAACTTAGAAATAAACTCTAAGCTCCGTCGTTCAACGAACAATGAACTCAAGGACAACCTTTTTCTACTTAAGGTGTCCGTTACCATGTTACCCTTACTCATAGGATGCTAAGGATCCCATCCACTTTTGCTGTCCTAAGACTATGCGCTCGAAGAGTCTCCAACACTTCCCTAAGATGTAGGGCATGCTCTTCTCCACCAGAATATCATCCAAAATCATCACAACTGTCTCCCACGCAGACCACCCTAGTCGAATTCGGCATCCCCCAAATGCAAGCCCCAAAGGCCTAAACCAATATCAGACAAACACCCAAGGGATACCTCCTTCGAATTCAGACGACCTACGTGAGACGATACTAGTAAAAATGGCTAAATAATTAAGCCCTTGACCAATTCTGGATGTTCTCGCCAGTCTCGCTCCAAAACCGTCGTTTATCCTATACTGGCCCTGCTCAGCCTATTGAGCACATACGAAAACTTATTTCGCTCCTAGAAAAGACCCAGATGTCATCTACAAAGACCATCACGAACTTATTTAGGTACTCCCTGAACACCCTTCTCAACAAAGTATGCGGGGGCGTTCGTCAAACCCAATGGCATCACCAGCCACTCTTAAAAGAAATCATCCGGAGTCCCAAAGGCAGTCTCCTCTATACTATTCTCAGCCACTCTCAACTGATGAAATCCCGTGGCTAAGTCCTACTACAAAAATACTGAGGCGCCAGCCAACTGATCAAGGAGATCATTAATCCTCGGCAATGGGTATCTATTCTTCTTTGTGAGTTTCTTTAGTTCCCTTTAGCCTACACAAAGTCTGAGGGACCCATCCGCCTTCATAACAAAAACTACTGGAGCGCCCCACTCCCATATACTTCGTCTTATGAACCCCTTCTCAAGCAAATCGCCTACTTACTTATGGAGTTCCCTCCTCTCACTAGGAGCCATGTGGCACACTGGCCAAGATACTGGTTTGGAATTATCCACCAGATATATTCGGAAGTCAATCTCCCGCTTCGGAGGTAAGCCCTTCACCTCCTCAAACACATCCGGGTATTCCCGGACCGCTCTAACAGATCGCAGACTCTAGACCAACGTGTCAGGCGATTCTAGATACCTTAGCATAACAGATTCTATGGGATTACAAGAGATCTCGAGAGTGTTACTTAGGCGGCCCATAAGCCTAACAACTCTCCCTTCAAAATGAAGAACAGCACTCCTACTGGATAACCAGTCCATGCCCAAAATTAACCCATAGCCCGTGAAGCCCAACAAGCATCACATCTAAACTCAACGCTAAGTATAGAAACTTTCAAACCCAAACATATCATGGAGCCCCAACTGGGTTTGAAACAACTAAGGGATCATCTACCAAACTGGTGTCTAAGTGCAGTGACTCAACTAACAATGGTGGGATAAACGAACTCAATATATCAGAATCAAATAGAGCTTGAATCGGATGATAAAGAAATCCAAATTCCAACCTAGACGGTCATATCCCCATCTGGTACCCTAGTCTTGAGGGAATACAACTACCCTCCAGAAGATTCCATACCTTGCCCTTGCTTCTTTGAACAATCCTAATAAGGTGTCATATTCCTCTTAAAAGGATAACCACTTGCCTTCTTCTTCCCTATTCTCCACTCGTAACCTCCCACCAATGAGGTTTCATCTTTCATTAACCAAACAACTATTTGAGCCTTCCTCCCATCGTTTATCCAATAGATACCTACCAGTCCTCCTCCTTCTTGAACCAACTTCTAATCCGACTAACGTCTAAGTCCCTTGAAGTGGTTTTCCATCCTTATCTATCTTAGAAAGATCATCTATACGCGGAGGGGAAACTCAAAACGAGAGAAAGGAAGAGATTCAAAATGGAGAATTCGAAAGATATAGATATGGCTATTGGGGATTATGCTTTCCTTTCAAAAACTTTTCTCTTAAAAGACATGTTTTTGAAAATACTCCTTTCCAAAAGTATTCTTAGAAAATAGTTTTTCTAAAAATTTTATCTGTTCCGGTAACCTTAAGCTCGGATACCACGTGTAACACCCCACACCCGCTATAGTCACTCACTAAGGGAATGCCATAGCATCGGTGGAGTATTTTTAGTGAGTATAGAACAGTAAAATTACAACAAGACAGATATAATGTAATACTTGAAAATTTAAAACATCATCTCATAGCAGCGGAAAGTAAAACATGTTTGGTTACATCATAAAACCATAACAAGAGTCAAGTACAAAATATCCATCCTGAATAAAATAAGTACATAATCCCACTACTCATAACAAATAGCCATAACAGAAAAGATAAGATAAGCCGAGCTCTACATCTACGGTCCAAGCTCCAAGAGATAGATAAAGCAAACTGATCAAAGCCCACTAGCACTAGGCCCAACCTGAGGACCTGAAGGA
>JASFAX010007016.1:0-28459 GCA_030737875.1 Allium sativum | reverse complement strand
TCCTTTCGATTAACTAAGTTTGATTTACTCGACTCGACTGCCCAGGTTCGACTAACTTGACCAGCTTGGTTGTACTGACCAGGTTCGACTAACTTGACCAGCTTGACTCGATTGGTTCGACTCGACCAGCTCGACTCGGTCGGTTTGACTCGACCATCTTGACTCGATTGGTTCGACTCGACCATTTGGCTCGATTTGGTTCGACTCGACCATTTGGGCTCGATTGGTTCGACTCGACCATTTTGACTCGGTTGGTTCGACTAGCTTGGTTTGACCACTTAACTATCTTGATTCGAATATTTTATATCCGACTAACTAACTTTTCTTTTATTTCTATTTATTTTAACTTCTATTTATTTCCTAAATAGATTTCCTTTTGTATAATCTATTTATTTTCCTAAATAGATTTTCCTTTATAACTCTAATTATTTAATCCCTAATTAAATATCCTTTATTTTATTTATTTAATCTAAATAAACATTCCTTCATTTTATTTATTTATTTCTAAATAAATATCCTTTTATAAAATCCTTCGATTTTATAAATAGATTCATTTTCAATATAAATATTGAAAATCCCCTTTTCTACATTTTCAGTGTTTTCTATTGTTTTTAAACAACCAACTGTCAATGATCAATATCATCCAAACATATACAATCAACCACAGATTATATATCACAGTATATATCACAATATACAAATAACAGTAAAATAAATGTTGAGGAATCCAGTCGGATTCCTCCAACCTATTTCCCTGCATCCACCGATGTTAAACAACGTATATAACATCACTTGCATTTCTAATGAAATACACTGATAACAAAATCACCGTTTAATAACGATATATATATATATATAG
This sequence comes from Allium sativum, assembly GCA_030737875.1. Taxonomy (NCBI): domain Eukaryota; kingdom Viridiplantae; phylum Streptophyta; class Magnoliopsida; order Asparagales; family Amaryllidaceae; genus Allium; species Allium sativum. Next base: position 27,600 of record JASFAX010007016.1, on the reverse strand, counting down.
ATATATATATATATATCCATACTATTTTCAATCAATTATTTAACAGTCCAATCTACAGTCCAATTTAACAATACAACTTAACAGTCCAAATTAACAGTACATAACTAGCAGTCAAATACAGAAATAAAATACAATTTATATTAAAATATAAATTGAGGAGAGTTAGTGAGTTTTAACTCACATTTGCGCGTTAGCCGTTACATAACGGTTTGCGTTATTTGATTCAGTCGGACAATTTATTTCGCCATAAATTGTAATGAGCTCGGATTGACTTGCGGTCAGTCCCATTTCCCGTCCATACGATCCCAACGTGACTGACGGTTCTTCAATCTGACATCGTACGAGAGAGTTATTGTATCGACAAGTTTATACGCTATTAACATAAATAAAACTTAAACTAAATTTCAACACTTAAAATTGGGCCTTAACATTTTAATACCTCGGCCCATTCACTTCAACCCAACCCGCCCCCTTCCTTAATCCTTCTTCTTCCACAGCCATTCAAAACCGAACCCGAATAATGGCCATTCACCAATCTTCAAGCCACCACATCTCCCTCATCTCCACATTTCCTTCCCAACCGATGTCACCATTGTTCTTCTCACTCAAACCTCTTCACGTTGGTACCCCAAATACCCGACTCGGCCACCACTTTCAAAATCCGTCGAACAGTGGCTCCTACGCTGGAGCAGACATCGCATGACCCCAATTGTGACGGAAACCCACGAAACTCCTCAAACGAGTGCCATTTCACCTCATAACCCCAAAAGAAGACTCGAATTCAAGCATTGAAACCAAAATACCGAGATTTGCCTAACCCTAGTCTCACGTGAAAAATCTGAGAACCCAATAGTGAGCGTCGAACCCCCACTAACCCATATAGATGCGTAGAGATTTAATCCATGAACCCAAATATACCTGAGTTCAAATTTATAGAATTTGTTTTGATATCCTTTTGATTTTTTTTCCCTGGAGGAATTTTACTGGAAGAAGGAAAAAAAAGAACGGCGGTAGAAAGGAGTTGTTGACCAGAGAAAGAGAAGTGAATTAGGTTAGAAAAGGTTAAAAGGGTTTTTATAGGAAGTTTTTTTTAAAATATTTTTATATTCATTTTATATTGAATCGTTAGTTCAATTCGTCCTTTAAAAATTCCTATGACCACACACGATACCCAAAAATCACGAAAATGGACATGCAGCTACAGCTCGACATTACGGTCCCAACGAAACTGGTTTCTTCAAATTCCGACTCCGTATGCTCACACAGCGTATTTTTAACCATCGAAATACTGACTGTTTTTCACTCTAAAAATCCGTACGGTCACACACTGACCCTAAAAATCACGAAACTTGGAATCTATCAACTATTTGACATTGCGGATCCAACAAAACTGGTTTCGTCGAAAACAGAGGTCGTATGAAAAACTGGCTATTTTTCAAGCGCTGAACTGACCCTTTTAAATATATAAATATATTTAAATATTATTAAATTAAATATTAATAAATTAATATTCTCGTATATCCACAGATGATGTCGTACAGCTCCAGAATATCCTGCCAGAATTTATGACTTGATTTCCAGAATTCTGATTTGATCGATATTCAGTTCGTATCGAAAAATCAATTTATAACGTATATAAAGCATCGCAAATTATAAAGGAAATCCATAGCGACTTTTCTGAAATTTGATTTGGACGTAAATCAAAATCTACACGACGAAATCCAGATTTTTCTCTTCCATTAGAAAAATATACTCCACCAGCTCCACACGTTTCTTGTTTCACAGAGATCCGATTTAAAACGAACCCTGTATACTCATTTGAAGTTCAAATCGCCAAATAGCGAACCGCCGCGTCGTTACGCGCTCGATTTTAATTAAAATATAATTATACGTTCAAACTGTCGTCGATTGAATATATTCGTCAGTATAATTCAACTCTAAGTTGAATTACATCTTAGGGATGACCCCATTCACAGAATATTGTGATTTTCAATATTTTTGATTATTTCGACATTATAATATATTTTATTATATTATAATTATTAATTAAATATTCAATATTATTTAATTCACGTTCTCGATATCGATAAATCGATATTTAATAATTAAATAAATTAATTGTTCAACAGCTAAAAATGCGGGTTACTACAATCTTCCCCCCTTAATAAAATTTCGTCCTCGAAATTGCTAAGCTAGGGGACGACCCTATCTTCTGGGTAAAAATTTATCTGTTTACCTCTTGTCTCCGGTTTCAACTGAACCAATTAATATCGACTAAAATATTAATTTATTCCGACTAACTAAATTTTCAAAAATTCTGAAAATTTTCTAACGCCTTAACTTTTCAAAAAAATTCGCCAGCACCTCCTTTGTACTGGTCAATATCTCAAACTCCAACTCGACTCTCTGGGCCTTCTTTAACCCAAAAGAAAATCAAACAGCCAAGCGGCTTGCCAATTCGGCTCATAAATCTCATATCCATATATAATATAAACTGGTACTTTTTTGTCGGGAATATCAACTCTATCACTTCCATATGCTATCAACTCAGCATATACCAGTGTTATTTCCATCAAATTCCAATCAGTTCATATCCTCAAAACCAAATCGAATTTCATTCGAACCCGAATATCAAATTTCAAATTCTTAACTCATCAACCCAACTCCATAACAGATTATTCTCTAATCCAATTCAATTCTATTTAACTCAGTTCAAGTTAATATTTCAATTTATTTCTACTATCTTATTCTATTTAACTTCATAAGTTAAAATTAAATTCCGAAACTTAATTTCCTGGGTCTATTTCAAATCAATTTTAAATTACAATGCCAATTCAAAACCTTTGAATTTCTAAACAACTTGTTTTATCAAAACAATTCAAAAACAAAACCTTTGGTAGTAGACCGTCACTTAGAACTCGAAAATGAACACTGACGATGTCGCGATTCATCATCAGGATCTATTTTCCAGCTATCGAAGTGAGTTCAATACTATATCACCTTGAGTTTGAAAAACGTTTTCAAAATCTCCCAGGAACTTAAAATTTCCTTATTTTAATTCCAATCTGATTTAAATTCAGATTTTTCTTCATTTTATTTCATATACTTTACTTATATGAATTCTGATTAGTCATTTATAATCATTTTACCTTTTTATAATCTTACTCGATTATAATAACAACCAACACAACCAATATACTATATCAAATATATTCGGGTAATTATTCCATTTACCCTCTTTCAAAACATACCATGATGGTTCATCGTATTCGAGTGTTTAGTAACCCCTATCGATACAGTGGATCAAACCGATCGACCAGAATTCTCAAACAACTCAACCAATAAAACTCCACAATATAAAATCATTTTATATTAACTAACAAATACGTTCACTCGTATATATACACTCAAACTCAGTCTAGGATATTACTAATCCCATCTCTACTGAATCACGCCACAGAGCCAAGGTAATAACTAAACCAATGCTCTGATACCAACTGTAGTAACCCGGATTTTCGGCGACTTTGGTTATTGACGTAAGCTCGACGTCGATAACCAAAACATCGAAAAATCCCGGTAATTAATGAAAGAAATTAGAAGGTGAGAATAGATAAGATAGAAACTTAGAATAGAAGAAGAAGAAGAAGAACACAACATCAGAGTAACACGAACCTCACAGCGGAACGAATAAAATATAACATAACATATCTTTGAAATAACATCAGTATATGTATACAATAACACTTATCAGATTACAACACTTACAACAACAGCGGAAATAATAATAGCTATAGAATCCTGAAGCCTCCTGCTCCAAGCTCTCCAAGTGTATCTGTAAAATCCCGACTACTTGACTGCCCGTACAAATTTAGGCACCCGAGAGTTTAGGGAAAACAACAAAGTAAACTCCGGGTCAGTCATGGGACTGGTGTGAATAAACTCAAATCATTTAAACAGGTATATGATATCTCATAAGACCACGCCGTGAATACGGAACGGGTTTTTCCCTTATGAGAATCCAAATAACTTTTCAAAGCAATATCATTCTGATATTATAATAATGTCTAAGTACAAATAAATATCAATCTAGCAGAAACGCTTGCATCTCACGTTACTACATATATAGTATACAATCAAAATCGCAAGCACGTATTGGATTATTGGATTTCCAACTATGACAAGGTATGGAACCACCTTCCGATCAGTGTACTCTAGGAACGATACACTGGAGTTCAACAAGAACATCTTGCAACTCAGCCACACATGACCGACCACTCATTTCGCTTGAGTGTATCGAATGTACATCACCAACGGTTGGGATCAGCAACCGTTCCCGTATATATATATGGGACAGCATTGATAGATTTAAGAAACAAATGAATATTCACTAGATAGGTGATTATACACCCTACTTCGGTGCGACTGACTTAGCCATGCTGCCTGCCCGATTTCTGTCATTTACCGGATGTGAGGCTAGAAGCTACGCTTTGTCATCACAATAGATTCACTTCGAATGCCACATTGTCAGATCCATCGAAAATCACTAATTGACGTCTACAACAATACATTACGTGTCAGCTAAAAGAAGTTTCCTTCTCCGCTTCCACTCTTGGTACGGTTGAAGAAATCAATGTACGTGATTGTCTGGAAATACTCTGTCAGACATCCATCTTCATTTACTTAAAATGTCACATTGTCATACCCGCCAAATCACAAATTGACTTATCCAAAAATAACACGGGTATACAGCTAAGAGAAACGAATTCCTCCGCCACCAAACGTGAATACGTTTGAACAGATCAACTTACGCGATCCATTAGATATACTCTGTCAGACTTTCGTCCATACAAGTTGTCCTAGGACTGGACAAACTGAAGGCACTATTCTGTAAACAGGATAGCCCTTGCATTTTACTCCGTCTTCAATTATCTTTGGATATATGATTCGTGACGCTTATGCCAATACAGAGTGGTTCTTTGGATAATAATCCAACCGGTCTCTCCATATTAACAACGTTAAAATGGTCAAAACTTCGATAGTCGGTGAGTTAACTGTCAAAGAAAAACAAGTGTGCAAACAACGATATTATTTCCAAATGGAAATTATATCGAACCAACATCATTTAACATAAATCTCCTTAGTTCATTTATTTACTTATCTCCTGTTTCCCTATATTCTAAATTCTTATTTTCTTTTATCAAAAAACATTTCTGATTCTCGTTTGGAAAACATTTCCAAAACTCCTTTACGATCAAACCTTACCATTTCTTAGTTAAGAAGGAAGTCACTCAAGTTGGGGTATAATAACCTCTCAGACCTTAACTGAACAACGTTATAACTTCGAAATGGTCAAAGTTTATCTTTAAATCCTTAACAACTTCTTTATGCCTTTCTCGGATCCAATTTTACTAATCCACTTCTATATTTAAAACATTGGTTATAACGATAACGTTATAATCCCTACTTTCGAATTATCTAACTTTAATTACAACTTCTATTCTTATTAGTGAATAATTAACCTAACACTTATTTATTTATAAATAAATAAATCTCTATTTAGACACTGGAAAGTATAAGTACTTTCCCGAATTCGATATAAACGAATTCGCCGATTAACACTCTTCGAGAAATCTCTATTTGATTAACTCTTCTTCGAATAACCTATATTCGATTTATTCCTTCCTTTCGAATATACTATACTTGATTACTCCTCGAATAAACGATATTCGATAATCTCTCTTCGAATAACTAATATTCGATAACTCTTTCTTCTCAAATATCTCATATTTGAAAATCTCACTTTCGAATAAACTATATTCGATAATCTCTTTTCGAATGACTCTTATTCGATAAATCTCGCTTCGATCAAACTAAAATCGATAACTCCCTTCGATGAACTATCATCGATAACTCCTTTCGATGAAACTAACATCGATAACTCCTTTCGATGAAACTAACATCGATAACTCCTTTCGATGAAACTAACATCGATAACTCTAACTCGACGAACTTAACTCGACTAACTTAACTTGACTCGACTAACTCGACTTACTTGGTTCGACCAATTCGATTAGATTAACTAGGCTCGACTAACTTAACTCGACTTACTTGGTTCGACCAATTCGATTCGATTAACTAGGCTCAACTAACTTGACTAACTTAACTCGACTTACTTGGTTCGACCGACCAAGTTTGACTAACTTGACCTATTTGGTTTGACTGACCAGGTTTGGCTAACCTGACCCATTTGGTTTGACTGACTAGGTTTGGCTAACCTGACCCATTTGGTTTGACTGACCATGTTTGGCTAACCTGACCCATTTGGTTTGACTGACCATGTTTGGCTAACCTGACCCATTTGGTTTGACTGACCAGGTTTGGCTAACCTGACCCATTTGGTTTGACTGTCCATGTTTGGCTAACCTGACCCATTTGGTTTGACTGACCATGTTTGGCTAACCTGACCCATTTGGTTTGACTGACCATGTTTGGCTAACCTGACCCATTTGGTTTGACTGACCAGGTTTGGCTAACCTGACCCATTTGGTTTGACTGACCAGGTTTGGCTAACCTGACCCATTTGGTTTGACTGACCATGTTTGGCTAACCTGACCCATTTGGTTTGACCACTGGGCTTGACTACTAGGTTCGACCACTTGGTTTGACCATTTGGTTCGAATACCATATTCGACTAACTCCTCTCGATTCATTAAAACCGATTAACTCATCTCGATTGACTAAATCAATTAACTCCTATCGATTAACTAAATCGATAAACTCCTTTCGATTAACTAAGTTTGATTTACTCGACTCGACTGACCAGGTTCGACTAACTTGACCAGCTTGGTTGTACTGACCATGTTCGACTAACTTGACCAGCTTGACTCGATTGGTTCGACTCGACCAGCTCGACTCGGTCGGTTTGACTCGACCATCTTGACTCGATTGGTTCGACTCGACCATTTGGCTCGAGTTGGTTCGACTCGACCATTTGGGCTCGATTGGTTCGACTCGACCATTTTGACTCGGTTGGTTCGACTAGCTTGGTTTAACCACTTAACTAACTTGATTCGAATATTTTATATCCGACTAACTAACTTTTCTTTTATTTCTATTTATTTTAACTTTTATTTATTTCCTAAATAGATTTCCTTTTGTATAATCTATTTATTTTCCTAAATAGATTTTCCTTTATAACTCTAATTATTTAATCCTTAATTAAATATCCTTTATTCTATTTATTTAATCTAAATAAACATTCCTTTATTTTATTTATTTATTTCTAAATAAATATCCTTTTATAAAATCCTTCGATTTTATAAATAGATTCATTTTCAATATAAATATTGAAAATCCCCTTTTCTACATTTTCAGTGTTTTCTATTGTTTTAAAACAACCAACTGTCAATGATCAATATCATCCAAACATATACAATCAACCACATATTATATATCACAGTATATATCACAATATACAAATAACAGTAAAATAAATGTTGAGGAATCCAGTCGGATTCCTCCAACCTGTTTCCCTGCATCCACCGATGTTAAACAACGTATATAACATCACTTGCATTTCTAATGAAATACACTGATAACAAAATCACCGTTTAATAACGATATATATATATATATATGTAGATATATATATATATATATATATATATATATATATATATCCATACTGTTTTCAATCAATTATTTAACAGTCCAATCTACAGTCCAATTTAACAATACAACTTAACAGTCCAAATTAACAGTACATAACTAGCAGTCAAATACAGAAATAAAATACAATTTATATTAAAATATAAATTGAGGAGAGTTAGTGAGTTTTTACTCACATTTGCGCGTTAGCCGTTACATAACGGTTTGCGTTATTTGATTCAGTCGGACAATTTATTTCGCCATAAATTGTAATGAGCTCGGATTAACTCGCGGTCAGTCCCATTGTGTTGCTCCCGTCCATACGATCCCAACGTGACTGACGGTTCTTCAATCTGACATCATACGAGAGAGTTATTGTATCGACAAGTTTATACGCTATTAACATAAATAAAACTTAAAATAAATTTCAACACTTAAAATTGGGCCTTAACATTTTAATACCTCGGCCCATTCACTTCAACCCAACCCGCCCCCTTCCTTAATCCTTCTTCTTCCACAGCCGTTCAAAATCGAACCCGAATAATGGCCATTCACCAATCTTCAAGCCACCACATCTCCCTCATCTCCACATTTCCATCCCAACCGACGTCACCATTGTTCTTCTCACTCAAACCTCTTCACGTTGGTACCCCAAATACCCGACTCGGCCACCACTTTCAAAATCCGTCGAACAGTGGCTCCTACGCTGGAGCAGACATCGCATGACCCCAATTGTGACGGAAACCCACGAAACTCCTCAAACGAGTGCCATTTCACCTCATAACCCCAAAAGAAGACTCGAATTCAAGCATTGAAACCAAAATACCGAGATTTGCCTAACCCTAGTCTCACGTGAAAAATCTGAGAACCCAACAGTGAGCGTCGAACTCCCACTAACCCATATAGATGCGTAGAGATTTAATCCATGAACCCAAATATACCTGAGTTCAAATTTATAGAATTTGTTTTGATATCCTTTTGATTTTTTTTTCCCTGGAGGAATTTTACTGGAAGAAGGAAAAAGAAGAACGGCGGTAGAAAGGAGTTGTTGACCAGAGAAAGAGAAGTGAATTAGGTTAGAAAAGGTTAAAAGGGTTTTTATAGGAAGTTTTTTTTAAAATATTTTTATATTCATTTTATATTGAATCGTTAGTTCAATTCGTCCTATAAAAATTCCTATGACCACACACGATACCCAAAAATCACGAAAATGGACATGCAGCTACAGCTCGACATTACGGTCCCAACGAAACTGGTTTCGTCAAATTCCGACTCCGTATGCTCACACATCGTATTTTTAACCGTCGAAATACTGACTGTTTTTCACTCTAAAAATCCGTACGGTCACACACTGACCCTAAAAATCACGAAACTTGGAATCTATCAACTATTTGACATTGCGGATCCAACAAAACTGGTTTCGTCGAAAACGGAGGTCGTATGAAAAACTGGCTATTTTTCAAGCGCTGAACTGACCCTTTTAAATATATAAATATATTTAAATATTATTAAATTAAATATTAATAAATTAATATTCTCGTATATCCACAGATGGTGTCGTACGGCTCCAGAATATCCTGCCAGAATTTATGACTTGATTTCCAGAATTCTGATTTGATCGATATTCAGTTCGTATCGAAAAATCGATTTATAACGTATATAAAGTGTCGCAAATTATAAAGGAAATCCATAGCGACTTTTCTGAAATTTGATTTGGACGTAAATCAAAATCTACACGACGAAATCCAGATTTTTCTCTTCCATTAGAAAAATATACTCCACCAGCTCCACACGTTTCTTGTTTCACAGAGATCCAATTTAAAACGAACCCTGTATACTCATTTGAAGTTCAAATCGCCAAATAGCGAACCGCCACGTCGTTACGCGCTCGATTTTAATTAAAATATGATTATGCGTTCAAACTGTCGTCGATTGAATATATTCGTCAGTATAATTCAACTCTAAGCTGAATTACATCTTAGGGATGACCCCGTTCACAGAATATTGTGATTTCCAATATTTTTGATTATTTCGACATTATAATATATTTTATTATATTATAATTATTAATTAAATATTCAATATTATTTAATTCACGTTCTCGATATCGATAAATCGATATTTAATAATTAAATAAATTAATTGTTCAAAAGCTAAAAATGCGGGTTACTACATTGATCGTCAAAGTTCACCATCATACACTTCCAGCAAGACATATCCCAAAAGATCACAATGCGTCCTTTTCGGGATGAACTTAGATTATGATAAAGGTCCCACATGTTACCCATGCTTAGTTTGAAATAATCCAAGTTTTCTTGTGTAAATTTATTCTGTAATACAGTTATGATAGTGGACTTATACTTATCCCTAAAGTTATAGAGCTTTAACGGACGAGTTTCATTATTAAGACCTCTTACATTCCAACAGAGAATCGACATTAATTTTTAGTGGATTTGCTCCTTGTGACTGGAGCTGTCCCCACTAAAGCACTCTTAAAAGTAGTTGTTTTACCTGCTTGTGTGAATTGTGCCTTATATTTAGTATTAACTTCAGTAAGTTCATTTGCATTGACATCATCACTGCTTTCCTCTTCAGACTCCACAATATGAGATTCCAGAGCCTGAATATCATCCAGAGAGTCTGCTTCCTTATCCACCTCCACCACTGCAGTGGACTCCACACGATGATCAGCTTGACATGAGTCATCCACCCTTGCTTGAACCTGTGCCTAACTTTGATCTCGATCTGTACGAGATGCTTCAGGTGCTTCAGAGTCCCCAACATTAGGCTGTAAATTTGGGCTAACTATAGTAGCTACAGCAGTACTAGTTTCAGCATGTATAGGAGCTGAATTTTTGGATGTACTTGCATCACTTATTTTGCTTTTCCTTACCCAGACTTCATCTGTTGCTCTTATGACTGCGTAATTTGTAGTGCTAGCTAAAACTGTGCAATTTGTAACTGAATGCCCAAAACATTTGCATGTTGTGCATTTTGGTGGGACAAACTCATATTATACTGCTTGTTCGTATGGGTTGTTGCTTTTATCATATGCTTTAACGAACCTGGGCAGTTTTGAATCTGCTGTAATCTCAATTAGGACTTTCGTGTAACTGATTTTCTTATCCATTTTTGTGACTTCATCAATTTCCAAAGGTTTTCCTATAATACTTTCCAGTTTGCAAATGCATCTTGTGTTCCAAAGGCCAAGGTTCAGATTTGGGAATTTGACCCAGATTGGGTATGTGGTTAACATTGCTTTTTCGAAGTTGAAATCTGCTTTCCATTTCCGCATGAATATGATTTTGTTGTCCATAAACTAAGGACCCCCTTTCAAAATTCGTTCATAATCCTCTTTTAGTTGAAACTTAATCAGAAAGAAATCGTTTTCCCGAGGAAAACATCCCAAGAACCTTTATGTTTCCACATTCTCTTAATATATGCATTGAAATAAACGAAATAAGGTCTTTTACCTGCCGTATAGGCATAGATCGAGTTTTCCTACATCTTGTTTGATTCAGCGTAATCCACTTCGCCAATAACTTGGTATTTGACATCACCAGTTCTCAGTAGCTCAAAGTACTCTATGTCGCCCGAAATTTTGAGTTTTGATTCAAAAGTGTCCGCCTATGAGCTAGGGTTTCACGAGTTGGGTCGTTGGGTGGTGCGAGGGGACTGGCGTAAGATGTCGGCGAAAGTTTGTTTGCCCCTTTGTGGGACCTCCTGCCAACCACCGCTGCCTTCATCTTTAGTGTCGGCTAGGGTTACAGAATATGTCAAATAATGTTTATAAATGGATTTAAGTTCCACGCAGAAGAATATGGAAAGAAAAAGATGACTGTTAATAGTGGAGTTTGTATCAAAGGTGGGAACAACGATGATGACATAACAGATTATTATGGTGTACTGGAGAAAATAATTGAGTTAACTTACTTGGTGGTGCTAGAGTTAAAAACGTTTCTATTCAAATGTCGATGGTTTGATAGTAGGGCGAATATTGGAGTAAAACGCGTACACAAGGACTATCGTCTTATTAAAGTGAACCACAAAAAAAAAGGGTATGATCCATTTGTGTTGGTGGCACAAGCTACATAAGTTTATTTCACACCGTATCCTACAATCGACAACAGTCGTTCAGATTGGCGGGCTATCATTAAGATAAAACCAAGATGGTCATTTCACTCAAACATGATCATAACAGATAATATGGTGTATCAAAATGATCCAGAACCAGATGAGCTACTGGAGATTGTACAACAAGTAGAAGACATAGGATCTCTTATTAATGACGTCATTGATGGGATCGAAGTAGATGAAGATGACGATGCGCAAATTGAAGTAGAAGAAGATGAGTGTGAGCTTGAAGATGAGAGTGTTAACATTGAGAGTGATGATGATAATAAAGATTGGTAGCATGTATATTTAATTATGATTGTTTGCATGTGTTTTAGTTTCTCGGTTGCTTTTATGTTTAGTTAGTAGTAAAATTTTCAATTGTTGATTTACATTTTGTGCTCTTTGATGAATGTTTTCAAACCTTGTCTTGAATAAAGTTCACTACTTTCATTTTGAAATGTTATATTATCTTATGTATATAGTTGCAAATGTCGCATTCATGTAATAGATATCAGTTCTCATGGTCGTAATGGTCGTAGTAGCAGTGGCCGTAGTAGCGGTGGTGGTCGTAATGGTAGTGGTCGTAGTGGTAGTGGACGTGGTTTGAGTTTGATCGAACCAGCACCACTATCTATCGATCAATAATCCACCCCTTTGGATGAATGTGATCATGATGAAGACACCCCTTAATCTCAGTTTCGGCTGAGCCGAGTTGCTGTTGCACAGCAACTTGAAGTTGCTATTGGACAACAACTTAAAGTTGCTGTTGCACAGCAACTTGAAGTTGCTGTGCAACTTCAAGGTGCACAGCAACTTGAAGTTGCACAACAACTTCAAGTTGCACAACAACTTCAAGTTGCTGTTGGCTGAGCCTTAAGGCTCAGTTTCGGCAAATGGCTCAGTTTCCATTGAGCCTTAAGGCTCAGCGAAACTGAGCCGAAACGGCCCAGTTTAGCTGAGCCTTAAGGCTCGGTAGAGACTGAGCCTTGAGCTTTCAGCTGAGCCTTACGGCTCAGCGGAAATTGAGCCTTGAGCTTTCAGCTGAGCCTTACGGCTCAGCGGAAATTGAGCCTTAAGCTCAGTTTCGCTGAGCCATAAGGCTCAGTGAAACTGAAGCTCAGTTCTGCTGAGCCTTAAGGCTCAGCGGAAACACTGAGCCTTAAGCTCAGTTCTGCTGAGCTTAAGGCTCAGCGGAAACTGAGACTTATGCTCAGTTCCGCTGAGCTTAAGGCTCAGTGGAAACTGAGCCATTTCGGCTCAGTGGAAACTGAGCCATTTCGGCTCAGTTTCGTTGAGCCTTAAGGCTCAGTTGAAACTAAGCTTTGAGCTCAGTTCTACTGGGCCATAAGGCTCAGCGAAACTGAGTCGTTTCATTGTACTATTTGGATTATGGAACTGAGCCTTAAGGCTCCGCGAAACTGATCATTTTACTTAATTTTAATATGAAATCTATTCATTGTACTAATTGGATTAAAAAATTTATGTGTAAATATACAAAGACAATACAGACACCGTTAGGTTTGGAGTTACTGATGATACAGAGAAGCTTGTGAAGGAAGTAGAAGAGCTAAGGGATAAAAATCAAGAAATGAGTGTCACTATTAGCAAACTACAAGAACAAATGAGTTCTGTGCAAGAGTTTTTACAAGGGTTGCAACGAGAGCAAGAACCGCAGATGTGACACACTTTATGAATTAATCTTATTTTGGTAGTGGGTTTGATGTTATATTTGTGCAAGGTACGTTACACGATGTTTAAATTAGATGAAACGACCATGTTTGAGTTATGTAGCAACTTTATTTTATTGTTTGTTAGACATGATTTGTTTTAAATATATTTGTAGCAAGTTTATGGTAATTCGACCATGTTACTCATTCACTAAAAGAATTTTCTGGTTTTCCTACGCCATTTTGGCGTAGGTATGGCATAGGAAACAACAGTTTCCTATGCCCTACCTACGCCAAAACTAACGTCGGAAAATCTAGGGTGACAAAAATATTCTCTACACCTTTCCTACTCGATGCGTAGTACGGTTTCCTACGCCGTTCTACGCCAGATGTTTCCTACGCCGTTCCTACGCCAAATGTAACAGATATTTTCTACGCCGTTCCTACGCCATATTTTTAGCTTATAATTGTCCTACTCCATGCCTACGCCGCACGTTTTTCTACGCCATTCTTACACCCTATTTGCCATGCATTGTCTACGTCGTGACGCAGTGTAAATAAATAAAATTATCGATTTTCCTACGTTCTTCCTACGCTTTTTAAATATTCTTTGCTATATTGTTGTCGTCAATTTATATTTTAAACCACCATAAATAAATGCAATAAAACCAAATAGAACCAAATCAACAACATTATTAATATATAGTCCAACAAAAACAATTTCATGATAATTAAATGTGATAAAGAATACTAGTAAATCCGAATACAGCTGCCCATAAGTGTAGTTGACATCAATAAACTATACATAACATGCTTAAACAAACTACTAAATTCATGCATAACATAAAATGAACTTTAAGATTTTTCCTGGTTGGATTTGATTTGCATCTCCGTCTAAACTCCGACACGCTAGATTTTTGAACTTTGAAAAGGAATTAGTTCTTGATGCCATCTTTAGTATGTTTATTTCCTCCTTCAGCTTAGTTCTTTCCTTGCATTACTCGCTTACGCTTTAAGTAGCGTTTTTATGTCTCTGCATTTAATTAAACTTTACATTAAACAAAATTCTACCAATGATAATTAGTGCTGATGGCCATACTACTAGAAATCATTAATTAATGGAACATAACATCTTGTTAGTATTGTGCAATTCAAGAAGAAAGTAACAGAATAATAGGGCCAAAGAAAAAACATAAAAATAAAATTTGCCATACTTTTATTCACACTTCCACCATGTACGGCTACATCAATACATCAATACAACTATGACTACATTACTACAACTATGACTAATTTAAAAATCTAAGTTTTTTAAATCCAAATTCAAAGTTCAGCAAAGGGGGTATATCTAAAATGAATAGCATGCAATACAAATGAATGAAGTAATAATAAACTATATCCTCACTTTGAAGAACAATCTTGATACAATTGACCACAGATCAATGTCCTTGCTAGTCTTTTAAACGGAAGCCTCATCAGACAGAAGATAGGACCTACAATATTTGGTTTCTGTTAGCATATCACCAGCGAAGATCTATACTAAAATCTATGCTATAAACTTGCAACCAGAAAGAGAGGATCTATGATTAGAAATTATACAAGAACCCAACAATATAACATCCAGTGGCTTCTAATGTGTGACTTTAACAACTCTTTTATCACCTGGAGATTAACAAGGGATGGTGGTCAATACAATTGCATCAAATCATATTTTCCAACAACTGTTTGCAACATTTTGGATTTTATGAAATTAAAGCTACAGGATTTACTTTCACTTGCAAGTGAATTGCTAATAGCATTTGATAAAATTATGGTTAAAGATACATTTATAAAAGTATTCTCGTTTATGAAGACCTCATCTCCACCAAATTATTCGAGTGACCATAATCCACTTATGGTGTACTTGATTCAGACATTTATTGGCACTCAAGTATGATATATTAATTGGAGTAATAATGTGTAACTAACTAGAAAATCAAATATTGGAGTAATGATGAGTAATACCAAAAAATTCAAGAAATTTCAAGGTACCCCCACAAAAAATCCTTAATGTATTGGCAAGCATCCCAAGAGTAATACCCCATGTTCAGGAAGCTTGCATCGTCCGTGCACTTCAACACAGCTTAAACGATCTGCATTAGCAAGATCATTGAAATTGTAAATTTAGAATTTTTGAACATTCAGATACAAATGTTATTAATATTCACTGATAACCAATTTCAGGTGCAATACCATCTCTAATTAAGAATACAAAAGTGAAGTTTTTAGTTAAGGGCAAGGTCTTATTTCTTAATGGTGGCATGATCATATACCATTAGTATCTATATACTACAACCTAAGAACCAAAGATCAAAGCTGGTGAAAATAAGAAAACATAGGTGTATAAAGACAAGTACCGTTATATAGCATCATGTTCACACACCATCCATCCACCCACATGTAATTACAACCAATTCCAAACCAGATATAAATGATTATTTGTCAGGCACAGCACAAGCAAAAGCCAAAAGAGACTTGGTTTAACCCTAACCAGGTACTCATACTATGCCTCGCCCCCAAAAAATTGTACACCTGCACAGCAAGCATACATACATATATAGGTTTGTCCTACATACACTACCACTGCTTTACCAGCCACCACTACTCCAACCACCAGCACTGCCACCAGCGTTGCTCCAACCACCACGTCCATATCCACGACCACGACCACCTCCATAATAGCCGCCACTACCGCCACCATCAGTGCACCGGAACTTACTGTACCAACGACCATAAAAACCGCCACATGAAACCAACTGTCGCAGTTCTTGAGGCACTTTCTGGTTTTCCCCTTTGAGATTTTTAACCAGTTCTGATGCGTACCTTGCATCCTGATCACTGAAGAATGTGTATGCTTCGCCTGTTGATCCTGCCCTACCTGTCCTTCCGATCCTGTGAACGTAGTCTTCGATTCCTGTAGGGAAATCGTAATTCACCACAATCCTGTATACGTAAAATTCAATTATTATTGTTATTGTTTACCGTCAAAGTTTTCAGATCATAAATCATAAAGTTATCGAAACTGGATTTAACTTAAATCTTGAACTGCACATTCAAAAATTTTTATTTTAGAGAACATGTATACACAACTGCAAGACATTTAGGAATGTGAAAGCACTGGTTTTTGTTGGATCTAGATTAACCCTAAAGGGGGGTGAATAGGGTTTATCACAGTTTTTTAACTGAATTAAAAATCTAACGGGATATATAATAATAAACAGATCACTGAATAAAGCAGAAATAGAAATGCAGAAAATAAATCACACACAGATATACCCATCTTCGGCGAAACCCTGCCTACTGCTGCATTCCTAAGGTTTCTACTAGGTGATAGAACAGATCCCGCATACAAGACCATGTACACTCGCATTCCCTGCTCCTATTCTGACCCTACACTCAAAACCCTAGACTGACCGATATCCTCTCGATCAAATTTCCCTTGATTACGGCCCCGTAACCAGTAACCCTAGATTTACATACTCTAGTGGACTGCCAGTCAACACCCTGACTGGAACCCTAGAATTTTACAGACTTCTAGAAACTGTTCATTTGTCGGTTTTACAAAAACAAATTAAAATACAAAAGAAAAACAAAGATAAAATCAACTAGAAAAAACACTAGGATATAAACTAAGGGGTCATCCCCTTTAGAAAAATGCGTCGGCCCCTTTGTAACTTGGTTGCACCCTTTTTATTTTCTTGACCTGATTGTTCTCCTCTGAAAAATGGCTGCCGACAATTTGAGATATTTCTAGGGTTTCAGAAAATTTTCCTAAATCTATTTGTTGGCTTCTGAAATTTATGAAATTGATGCTTCGAGGCTTTATGTCTATGTGATTCTTCACTTCGACTTTCACTGACATGGGATTATTCTCTGCAATCGAAACTGTGAGTTTTTCTAAAAAAATTGTGCTTTGAAATACTTGAAATGATTTTGCGGGTTTCAATCTACTTTGCCAATGATGAAAGGTGCCATATATAGGGTTTGAAAACCCTCGATTAAGATCTGATTTCGCAATATTGCTTGATTTGATCGCTTAGCTGATTTTGTAGTTTCCCCTTTCTGATTTTGCTCAAATTTCCTTTTTTTTTATGAGACCCGAAATAAATTGATCGTTTTAGGAAACATATAAATGTTTACTTGTAGTCCTCCTTGATATTGATTGAATCATAAAATAAAACTTGCCAAAAGTTTTCTTGCGTATGCATGCACTGATTCAGGCCCTTAAGAGAAACTTTTCTGGAAACTATATTAAGTGATTCCTTGCTCGAATTGATGCTATGACTGTGTGATCCTTGTTGCCATTTATTGATTTTAGGAAATGAAAATTGCATGCTTGAAAAGTTGCCAAACAATTTCTTCGAATTAAATAATTTCTGATTTGCCAAACATTAATCACTGATTTTTGTTTTTGCCAAGAACACTTTCATTCCAGATTTGCACAATGTATGCTCGCACCTATTTACATGATTTACACCACTGTATTTATTTCCAACAACTGCCTTTCTGTATTGATTTCACACATGCTTTGCTGTTTTGAATTTAACCCCCGAACTGTGCCATATTGACTTGAGCATATCTTGTGCATGAATATGTTCGCACTGCTTTGTTGATACACTTTATTCATATTGCATGTTACACCTGAATACACCCAAGCTCCAATGTGTTCCTCACTGTCTTGTGTGATTTATCACCTGATACACTTATTAGCATTTTCTTTGCTCCTTGTTAGTTGTTACTGTCACTACACACTATGTTGTGTATCCATGCTTGTACACACTTCCATGACATGCACACATGAACTGTTTGTATTGGTGATGTTGCACCATCATTTTGCTGTCTCATTTTTGTACCTGTGTATTGCAGTTTGAATATTCATTGTTTGATGTTGCAACCATGTTGTTGTGTCCACCATACTGTCTTGCATTCATCACTGTGCTCATTGTATTTTCTAGAATATTATGCCTGATCTGAAATTATTTGCACTTCCATTTGTGTTGGCTGATTACATTTTTGCTGATCTGTCATGCAAAACCACTTGCTAAATTGCCATATTTTGGCACTTATCATTTAGAATAAGTTGCTTTAAAAGAAAGTGATCATTTCTGAACTGATTTGCCATATAAACTTTGCTCGACCGTAGTTGAAGCATGCTGAAGATCTTGTTCAAAGTAAATGCACCATTCTGCCTTGTTCACTTAAATGCATCATGTTAATCTGTGATCAGTTTGCATTTGTTCCACCCTGTCTTGCTGAAGTATATTTCTGTCTTGTTGCATTTTACTGTTTCATTTGGACTTGTGGCATATACATGATTCTGCCATGCTCTAAATGCTTGACTGGTTGTTCACTCACATTTAGCTGCTGCTCCATGCACCTATCTTGTATTGCTCTTGCATCCCCTACACCATATGTTGTTATGACATTGAAAAAACACCCTTTGCTTGTGCACCATGTATCCACTATTGTACTGACCATTAGTGGGCTTTGTGCTTGTCCACTATCTTGATATGCCTCGACCACTTTGAGTTGTGCTACTTGTGCTCGACCACACACATCCTTGTATTTGTTTGCTGCTTTGATACTTTGCTTGAACATTTCACTGAATTGTTTTCATGTGTGCACTGAGTCGAGATGGTCCACGTGGCTACTCCTCAGTTGCACACTGGATTGGCAAGGCAGTGCACACGTGTATTTATACACGTGTGTATATGCAGTCATCCAGACGAATTTCTCTATCCCTGCATTGCTATATATATATATATATATATATATATATATATATATATATATATGTTGTCTGCCTTGTGGTATTTACAGTGTATCACTATGAATATCATAAGCTGTCTAGACACAGTCGGTTGGATATGAAAATCAGATCGAGTCAGAAAAATGATGAGAAACGCACCTAAATTCTAAGGCAAATAAATTTTCAAAATAAAAATTATGTCTGCTTAGAATATGAAACATTTCTATTGCAGTGTACTGTGTGTGTGTTTCTGTATATGACAAGTATGAAGACTGGACTGGCAGAGCTATGAAGACAGAAGACTGAAGATAACATAGTGTATAAGTGAATAAGTGTGTGTTTGTATTTTTGAAAAGTATGTAAACCAAAGTGTATATAGTGAGTGACTGAATGAGTGTTGAGTGTTGTAGTGAGGAGCTGCGTATATAATGAAATTGATTGTTCTGAAATGAATTTCAGTGAAATGTACAAATAGTGGAGTTTAGATAAATTTGTACTGTTTGATATTGAAATAAAATATTATGTTCAAATAAAATACTATGTGAATATTTGAATTTCTGTACAACTGTATTTTATTTAAACATAAATATTAAATTCCTATCTGTTGAAATATAACAGTACAATAACAAACACATTTATAATAAAAATATATTTGGTTGTTGTCATCAAACAGAAATCATATAATTGTGTATAAAACACCGTTATATACAACAATCTCCCCCTTTTGATGATGACAAACAAATATTAAGATTTTGAATATAGTAAATGTTTCTAACAGTTAATAACTGAACTCCCCCTATTTCAATGCCCCCCTACAACAGAAACTCCCCATATAAATGTGAATGAGTAAAAAGAATGAATTTTCAAAATTAAAAATATTTATAAAATATTCACTCATAAATCAAAATCTCAATCCTTTCTCCCCCTTTTGTTATCATCAAAAGGATTCAGAATTTAAAATATAGATGAAAATTGACTAAAGGTATAATTTCAGCATAAGAGGAAGAATGGTTGCCATAAATCTCAATCAGCCAAACAAAAATCATAATAAACAGAGAACTGGTGGCATATTTCACACTGTAGAGAATGACGGATTTACGATGAAATTTATAAAAATGGAGAGAGTTTTATAACAAAAAGCAGTGATGGATTTGGACTATAATTATAGATTCAATTTAAATAAGGTTAGAGACACACTTATATATTAATTATATTTATCATTTCATCTTTAAAAGGAAAAGCTCCTCAGTATATAAAACCAATATATGGATGACAGAAAATGGGATAGGTACAGAAATGGACTGTGAAATAAATTTCTAAATTAATTATATTATGAAATATGCTCGACTATACCGGGATCATTGAAAATTTTCAATTATCACTAATTCTGAATAACAACATAGTCCAATTTCTATCATAAATATTTCCATTGTTTATTCAAAAAGATTTAAAAAATATATTAAACTCTCCACATTAATATAAAAAACATGATGGGTGGCAGAATGATGATAGATAAAGGAGATGGTAGTGAAATTATCGCCAATTCAAAGATATTATAATAATTGTTCAACCATCATGAAAAAACAAAATAAAATCTCCTCTTGTTGTGAAACATACTGCAGTCACAATTCATCAAAATTTCAAATTCTGATAATAATTTTGATGAATTATAAATACAGTTCAATTTGGATATTGATTTCAGTTTCTGAATGAATAATCAACAAATAACTTTAAAATTGAAAAAACAATTACAAGAGGAATATGCGGATCAATACAAGGAAAAAAAAATATATACAGAAACAAATTCAGCACTTCTAAACTGATACCACTTGGTGTTTCTATTAATGAGGATTGTAACAAGACACTGGAGACAAACAAGGTTATCTCACACTAAAGAATTTAATCACAAGGCCCAAGCAGACAAGACTAACAAATTAATTTCATTTATCAGAGCATGGTATATATTTGATACCAAAATAAGCAATCACCAAAACAATTATTTTCAAGAACAATATTTGAGCAGCACAAAAAAAATCAGATTCAAATCAGACTTGTCAAGATGACTGTCACATAAGATGATTCATGATCTAATGAATAAAAATTCCATTTATTTGAAATCATTTGAGAAATATGAATCTCTCAAGATTCAGTGAATCAGTCACACCAGAGCATAAATTTCAGATTCAAGATATGTGTGTGATTCAATAAATCAATAACTTAAGATGATTTTAAATAACCATATATTCAAATTAAATAATCATGAAAAACAGAGAGATTTAAGACCGGATTTTCAAAGAAATTTTCACAAGAATTTCTGACAAGTACAAGAGTAATTTTAGATCATATACATCAAGTTTGAGAGGTATTCATGATAAAAATAATAATTTATTTGAAATCACTTGAATCGATGTTAAGTTTGAGATATAATGAATTATTTACACAAGGTTGATAATTCCAAATTTATGAGATGTGTGAAATTCAAGATATCAAAAATTTCAGATGATTTCAAATAAACAAATTTCAACCATACTGATCATGAATATAAAAAGGATTTCAAGATGTATCAATGAGATTCAAGATAATTCAAAATATCCAAGCTAATATGAAAATCAACAAAATTATCACAACTGAGAACTAGTAATGTGCTGTAATGAGTATAATATTTTAAGCTTTTCTAAAATGAATTAGTGAAAACTCAAAACAGCAGTGATGTGTGAAATTTCATTAATTATTCAGATCTTCAAAAATTTAGAATTCAAAACAATAATGTTCAAGATATGACAAGAATACATCAACACTGTTATGAATTCAGAAATTAGAAAATAAACTTCAAAACAATTGCAGATATTTACAGGGTTACATTCGAGATCTGGAAAAGGTTAAAACATCAGATTTTCATTCAAGTGAAACAACTTTCCAGAAATTCAATAGTTCTGCAATTGGAAGTTAAGGAAGACCAAGAGAAAAAGAAAAATATAGCAGTGACAAATTAAAACATAAATTTCAAAGAAAAGAAAAATAAACAGAAGGAGGAATAAACAAAGAAAAATAAAAAATATTTACAAGGATGAGTTTAGAGATCATACCATAATCCAATGTAAATCAGAATCTCTAACTCAAAAAATCTTGGCTAAATGTTTAGGGAATTGAGTGGTCTAACAAAATTAGTGAAACCACTCACAGTTGTGTGTCGGACTTTTGGTACCCAAACTTGTTTAAACAGCAACCCATCAGAATTTACAGGTGTGCCTTTCGGGACCCAGATCTGTTTGAATATAACGAAGTTTGTTTTACTTCTTTTTGGGGTCCAGGATTGTTTAGACGGATTATTATAAAAGGATTTCACATCATGATTTTGATTCAAAAATCCTCTGAAATTTTTAGAGTTTAAATTTTCAAATCGATTCTTTCCGAAACAGTTTGGAGGATTTTTCAAATCATATGAATTCAAATTTTCAGAAACATTTGAGTTCCCAAAACCAATACCATGTTTATTTCCAACAGAAAATTGGTTTTTAAACAACATGTTCAAAGATTTTTCTCAATCAGAAAATTTAGTCAAAGTTATTTCAAGTTGTTGAATTTTAGTTTTTAGATCACCGTTTTCTTTCATCAAATCTGAACAACGATTTCTAATGATCTTACATTTTTCAAAATCCGATTTCAAAACCAAATTTTCATCTTTAAGCAGTCTAATTTTGGTTTGGAGCTCAACAGTCCCTGATTCAAATCGTTTTTGTTTTTCAAACTCAAATTTCTTGGATTTTTCAATCTCGATTTCAAGTTCTTTCAAAATCGAATCGAATTTCAACAAATTTTCCTTTTCAGCAATTTCAAATTTGGAATTTATATCAGTCTTAAAAATTTCAAATTCCTTTTGTAGAAAACTGTTCAAACTTGATAACTCAATCTTGTTTTCTTTCAAGATCAGAATTTCCTTTACAAATTTTTGAATGTTTTTATTGAGATGAACAAGATTGGTTTCCAATTTCAAACAATTTTTGCAGTCTGAATTTAAAGAGTATTTCAAATATTCTAGTTGTGATTCCAAATCATTAATTTTGCTGGTCAACTCAAGATTTTTAGATTTCAGGGATTTGTTTTTAGATTGGAGTTTGTCAACAGACTTAGTTAGATCAGCACACAAATAAACTAAATCTTTGTATGAGAAATTTCCTGTCTCATCGTCTGTTGAATCTCCATTGATTGATCCATCTGAATTTTCATTTGTAAATCCTGTTAAGCAGAACTCTGAATCTGAGTTGACTTTATCGGGTTTTGAGCTGTGATTGTCAGATCTTCCATACTTCATATTGAGAGTATCCCAGATCTCCTGTGCAGATAAATAATGACAGGTAAGACTAAGCTGTTCAGTACTAAGATAATCAAATATAATTTTCATAGCACGAGCATTGAAAGTAATATCTACACTATTAAACCCATTGATAACAACATCCCAACATTTAATATTAACAGATTTTAAATAAAATTCCATTTTGGATTTCCAGTTTAAAAAATCTGTTCCGGTGAAAATAGTTGGAGATGAACTTGATTGACTCTCACTAGACTAACGACTAGGATTACCCATGACTCTAGAGTTAAAGAAAAACCTGCTCCGATACCACTTGTTGGATCTAGATTAACCATAGAGGGGGTGAATAGGGTTTATCGCAGTTTTTTAACTGAATTAAAAATCTAACAGGATATATAATAATAAACAGATCACAGAATATAGCAGAAACAGAAATGCAGAAAATAAATCACACACAGATATACCCAGCTTCGGTAAAACCCTTCCTACTGCTGCATTCCTAAGGTTTCTACTAGGTGATAGAACTGATCCCGCATACAAGACCATGTACACTCGCAATCCCTGCTCCTATTCTAACCCTATGCTCAAAACCCTAGACTGACCGATATCCTCTCGATCAGATTTCCCTTGATTACGGCCCCGTAACCAGTAATCCTAGATTTACAGACTCTAGTAGACTGCCAGTGAACCCTAGAATTTTACAGAATTCTAGAAACTGTTCGTTTGTTGGTTTTACAAAAGCATATTAAAATACAAAAGAAAAACAAAGATAAAATCAACTAGAAAAAACCCTAGGATATAAACTAAGGGGTCGTCCCCTTTAGAAAAATGCGCCGGCCCCTTTGTAACTTGGTTGCACCCTTTTTATTTTCTTAACCCGATTGTTCTCCTCTGAAAAATGGCGGCCGACAATTTGAGTTATTTCTAGGGTTTAAGAAAATTTTCCTGAATCAATTTGTTGGCTTCTGAAATTTATGAAATTGATGCTTCGAGGCTTTGTGGCTATGCGATTCTTCACTTCGGCTTTCACTGACTTCGGATTATTCTCTAGCGATCGAAACTGTGAGTTTTTCTGAAAAATTTGTGCTTTGAAATACTTGAAATGATTTTGTGGGTTTCAATCTACTTTGCCAATGATGAAAGGTGCCTTATATAGGGTTTGAAAACCCTCGATTAAGCTCTGATTTCGCAATATGGCTTGATTTGATCGCTTAGCTAATTTTGTAGTTTCCCCTTTCTGATTTTGCTCAAATTTCCTTTTTTTATGAGACCCGAAATAAATTGATCGTTTCAGGAAACATATAAACGTTTACTTGTGGTCCTCCTTGATATTGATTGAATCATAAAAAAAAACTTGCCAAAAGTTTTCTTGCGTATGCATGCACTGATTTAGGCCCTTAAGAGAAACTTTTTTGCAAACTATATGAATTGATTCCTTGCTCGAATTGATGCTATGACTGTGTGATCCTTGTTGCCATTTATTGATTTCAGGAAATGAAAATTGCATGCTTGAAAAGTTGCCAAACAATTTCTTCAAATTAATTCATTTCTGATTTGCCAAACATTAATCACTGATTTGTGTTTTTGCCAAGAACACTTTCATGCCAGATTTTCACAATGTATGCTCGCACCTGTTTACATGATTTGCACCACTGTATTTATTTCTAACAACTGCCTTTCTGTATTGATTTCACACATGCTTTGCTGTTTTGAACTTAACCCCTGAACTGTGCCATATTGACTTCGGCATATCTTGTGCATGAATATGTTCACACTGCTTTGTTGATACACTTTATTCATATTGCATGTTACACCTGAATACACCCAAGCTCCAATGTGTTCCTCACTGTCTTGTGTGATTTATCACCTGATACACTTATTAGCATTTGCTTTGCTCCTTGTTAGTTGTTACTGCCACTACACACTGTGTTGTGTATCCATGCTTGTACACACTTGCATGACATGCACACATGAACTGTTTGTATTGATGATGTTGCACCATCATTTTGTTGTCTCATTTTTGTACCTATGTATTGCAGTCTGAATATTCATTGTTTGATTTTGCAATCATGTTGTTGTGTCCACCATACTGTCTTGCATTCATCACTGTGCTCATTGTATTTGCTGGAATATTATGCCTGATCTGAAATTATTTGCACTTCCATTTATGTTGGCTGATTACATCTTTGTTGATCTGTCATGCAAAATTACTTGCTAAATTGCCATATTTTGGCACTTAATCATTTAGTTTAAGTTGCTTTAAAAGAAAGTGATCATTTCTGAACTGATTTGCCATATAAACTTTGCTCGACCATTGTTCAAGCATGCTGAAAATCTTGTTTAAAGTAAATACCCCATTCTGCCTTGTTACACTTGAATGCATCATGTTAATCTGTGATCAGTTTGCATTTGTTCCAACCTGTCTTGCTGAAGTATATTTCTGTCTTGTTGCATTTTACTGTTTCATTTGGACTTGTGGCATATACATGATTCTGCCATGCTCCAAATGTTTGACTGGTTGTTCACTCACATTTAGCTGCTGCTCCATGCACCTATCTTGTATTGCTGTTGCATCCCTTCACCATATGCTGTTATGACATTGAAAAAACACCGCTTGCTTATGCACCATGTATCCACTATTATACTGACCATTAGTGGGCTTTGTGCTTGTCCACTGTCTTGATGTGCCTCGACCACTTTGAGTTGTGCTACTTGTGCTCGACCACACACGTCCTTGTATTTGTTTGCTGCTTTGATACTTTGCTTGAACATTTCACTGAATTGTTTTCATGTGTGCATTGAGTTGAGATGGTCCACGTGGCTAATCCTCAGTTGCACACTGGATTGGCGAGGCAGTGCACACGTGTATTTATATACGTGTGTATATGCAGTCATCCAGACGAATTTCTCTGTCCCTGCATTGCTATATATATATATATATATGTTCTTTGCCTTGTGGTATTTACAGTGTATCACTGTGAATATCACAAGCTGTCTAGACACAGTCGGTTGGATATGAAAATCAGATTGAGTCAGAAAAATGATGAGAAACACACCTAAATTCTGAGGCAAATAAATTTTCAAAATAAAAATTATACCTGCTTAGAATATGAAATATTTCTATTGCAGTGTACTGTGTGTGTGTTTCTGTACATGACAAGTATGAAGACTGGACTGACAGAGCTGTGAAGACTGAAGACTAAAGATAACAGAGTGTATAAGTGAATAAGTGTGTGTTTGTATATCTGAAAAGTATGCAAAACAAAGTGTATATAGTGAGTGACTGAATGAGTGTTGAGTGTTGTAGTGAGGAGCTGTGTATATAATGAAATTGATTTTTCTGAAATGAATTTCAGTGAAATGTACAAATAGTGGAGTTCAGATAAATTTGTATTGTTTGATATTGAAATAAAATATTATGTTCAAATAAAATACTATGTGAATATTTGAATTTCTGTACAACTGTATTTTATTTAAACATAAATATTAAATTCCTGTCTGTTGAAATATAACTGTACAATAACAAACACATTTATAATAAAAATATATTTGGTAGTTATCATCAAACAGAAATCATATGTTTGTGTATACAACATTGTTATATACAACAATTTTTACTTTCAGTGATATATTTTCGTCAGTTTGGAATTAGTTTGATGGATGGATTTCTTCATCTGGATCTGAAACTTATAGTTCTTTCTAGATCATTCTTCGGTTTGCTTATATAAGACAGTAGAACTTGGATTTCATGTTCATACCAGCATAATAGACATCAAGGTATTTCAAAACTGGCCACTAAAAATAAGTTTAAACCTTAGAAAGAACCGTATTATGAGCCAATAATAGATTTTATGGATTCGTGAATTTATGATTACATTAATGCAATTTCATAAGTCCTAAGCGGAGTTTTTTTTCATTATCCTTTCTAGTTTTGTTAAGTAAAAGAATGGAGTAATAGAAAAAAAGGTTTCGGACTGTGTATTAATTGCTAACCTCGTTATAAGGCTCCATAGAAATAATCGGTTAATTCTGGGGAACAGGAAAAAGAGGGAGGGAGGAAGCGGCAGCAG
>JASFAX010007015.1:0-28461 GCA_030737875.1 Allium sativum | reverse complement strand
GGCTTGCTATTATAGGAAGCCCATTAAAGACTTTGCGCTGATCTCATCTCTGCTTACCTGTCTGACAAAGAAGAACTTGGCTTTTGCTTGGAGCATGGATACTGAAGATGCTTTTTAGAGGCTAAGGAGGGCTCTGACAATATCCCATTGTACTAACTCTTCCCGATGGTAGCAATGTGTTTACAATCTACATGGATTCTTGTGGCATGGGATTAGATGCAGAGTTGATGCAAGAGGGTAGGGTGGTGTGCTATGGAAGTAGGCAATTAAGGGTTCATGAGAAGAACTACCCCACCCAAGACTTGGAGTTGGCTGCTATAGTGTTCACACTTAAGTCTTGGCAGTACTATCTAATTGGAGATAGATTTGAGCAATATACGGATCATAAGTCGCTCAAATATTTGTTCTCACAAAAGGATCTCAACTTGAGGCATCAATGGTGGATGAAGTACCTAGCATCCTATGACTTTGAGATAGCTTATACCCCAGGCAAAGGTAATGTAGTGCAAGACGCATTAAGTAGGCAGAGGATGACATTGAGTCCCCTACTTGTAGAATGATAAAGCTTGGAGTTCGTCTCGACCTTTGATTTGAAGCTATCTATGGATTTCACATTTGGTTTGTTGGCATCATTGAAGGTCTCATGGAGCGAATCAGATGTATGCAACAAGAGGACAAATAGTTGAAGGACATCTTATACAGACTTGGTAAAGTAGAAACTTCTAGTCACTTAGCTAGATATACTGTGGATGAAAAAGGGTGGCTAAGACGAGATGGAAGGCTGTGTGTCCCTAGATTTGGGGAATTGCTAAGAGCAGCACTAGAGGAAGCTCAACGCTCTCAGATGACTATCCATCCGAGCAGTGACAAAATGTACTGAGACATGAAGCGTGTTTTCCATTGGACTGACATGAAGAAAGATGTAGCAGAATTCGTGGCCCGATGTTAGACTTGTCAACAAGTCAAGGCTGAACAAAAGAATCAAGTAGATTACTTCAGCCCTTGGATATCCCGTAGCGAAAATGGGAGAGCGTCTCTACGGATTTCATTGATGGACCGGCCCGATGAAGGAAGGGAAACACAAGCGTTTGGGTGATAGTGGATAGGCTTATTAAGAGCGCTCATTTTATCCATGTCAAGAGAAGGAGAACGACAACTTGGCTAGCTTCAGTTTACCTTAAAGATATCGTCTGACTACACGAGGTACCTTCAAGCATTATAAGTGACCATGACCCCATATTTACTAGTGAATTTTGGACAAGCTTGCAAGAATCCCTAGGTACAAAGTTGAGACTTAGCATAGCTTATCACCCTCAGACTAATGGACAAACTAAGAGGGATAGTAGAGTTCTCGAGTATCTACTAAGACTGTGTATACTAGATTTCGAAGGGAACTGGGAGGAGCATTTCCCATTGGTTGAGTTCATGTATGATAATATTCATCAGTCAAGCATAGGGGTGACACCCTTTGATGCATTAGATGAAAACCTTGCAGATCATCAACGTGTTGGTAGGAGTTTACTGACTGATTTCTACCAGGGCCTAACAAATCTCATTCGAAGAAGGATGAAAGCTGCACAAGATAGACAAAAGTCATACGCTGATAAGAGGACTAACTTGGAATTCAAAGTAGGTGATATGATCTTCATCAAAGTATCACCTTTAGGGAATGTCGTTCGATTTGGCTTAACAGAGAAATTGACACCAAGGTTCGTAGGACCATTTCCCCATAGTAGAGAGGATATGCCAAATAGTCTATGGAGGTAGAATACCAGAGAGATTGGCGGGAGTTCATGATGTAATCCACGTTTCCCATTTGAGGAAATGTCTTTATGATTCAACGGAGGTAGTGGAATCAAGTACCCTTGAAGATGTTGAAGTCGATAAAGAGGCATCGGCTCAAAGAGTTCCTACTTGTATTCTTGAGACAAAAGTTCAGAGGCTACACAACCAAGAGATAAAGTTAGTAAAGTTGCAATGAAGAGAAGAGCAAGACAACACGACATGGGAACCGAAGGACAAGATTCCTGCTTCTTACCCCTTTCTCTTTGAGATCACGTTTTAATTTCCTTTTCTTGGTTTTGAATTTGATATTGTTCATCTCTATCATTTTGAATCATCGGTCTTTAGGATAGAAACCTATGTTTGGTAACATGTGTTTTGAGACATGTTATGTTTGATGATTGCAAGTGGATGAATGTATTTGCTAGTGGATGCGTATACACACAGTTAGCACTAGATCGGCTCAAGCACTTACATATTGCATATCGATGTGTGTGCATCTTATTTTTCAATGGATGGAAAATGATTGAATTATCTTATGGATGTTGCATTTTGGTGAATGATTGTGCACACATGTAGAACTTATATGTATTATTTGGATTATTTGCATACATGTTAGATACATGGCACGGACATACCTCGCATTAAGGAGGTCAACTGAATTAGTCGACTGCCTGATTTTCGCATTAGCATAAGAACATACACACAACACTTTATGCATATGTTCATACAAGCATTAGATTTTTTTAGTATAATAGATGCCTGCGGATGATGGGTGTAAGGTTACGAACTCATTTACGGAGGCGATAATGTAACATCCCATAATTTTATACAATGTAACTATATAACAAAGATAATAAAACGGGTATTACTTAATAAAATGTTCAAAATTAAGTAAAACCAGTGTTACTGTTGTGTTTGTCTCGGAATTCTGTTTCAGATAGACACTAAGTTTGCATAAAACGGATAATGTATGAAGAAGTAATGGACATGAGAAGATTGTATATATAAGGAGGTTATATATAAATAAATTCAAAATAATTCAAACCGGAAACAACACAGAAAAATAATTGTTATGGGACGACCCGACCCAGACCTGGGTCGACCCATGTTTAGGTGGGGTCGACCAATGGGTCGACACGGTATGTCGGCAGGTCCACCCACTAACATGCTCGGCGGATTATGAGTTCTGAACTGGGATTGTTTTTAATTCCGGGTTCCTTCACTGACCCAACATTACATGCATGGCCAGGATTGACCTAATATCTAACGGTGGGGGATTATCCTAGGTAGTTTATATAAAGGCATGTAACCTAATTTGTTCTAGACAAACAAAACCATTTTTCCTCCTTCTTCCTCTAAACATTTTTTTGAGATTAATATATACATAGAACTATTGAGGTGCTGCCCAAATATAAAATAGCAAGGACAATTCGGACTACTCTACAACAACAAAAGATAAAAGTGGACTTTACTACAACGACATATACATATATAAAGAGATATCTTCTTCTTCCCTAAGTATCGCTGTGAGTTTAATGTCATTTTTAGATTTGATTATTTAAAAAGTTTTTGGATAATGAATAGTTTTGGATTTGAAATAAACAGTGCCCATAATTAAATTTATATATGTTCTTTTGCTATTAATCCAGTTCTACTATACATGTTGTTTTATTCAGATCTATAGTCAAATTATGACTTTTATTTAAAGTCTTTCTATATGCCTTTTTATTCAGACTGAGATCTGTTTTCTCCCTTTTTCATTTTTATTTACGCTGAACCTAGGATACTCAAGGCCTAAGCTACTACTATTGATTGCTTACAAAAGACATGAATTGGAATAATTAAATAATGACATTTATTTGGATTTTTTTGGCATATTGTAAATTGGAACTTTGACTATAAGATTAGAAATAAGATTGGGTTAATTACATGTTAATCTATTAGATTAGGTTAATTACATGTTAATCTATTAGATTTGGATAATTGCATGTTAAAATAATAGGTTGGGTTGATTACATATTAAACTATTAGATTAGGTTAGTCATATGTTAGGAAGAATACACGGCAAGTTAATCTGTTGGATTAGACTTCATGCAGGATTAAATATAACATGTAAAAGTATATGAGAACTAGATGTATAAGCTAAGTAAAATGAATTACTATAAGTCTAATTATATATCTGGGAAGGTTCTTGTTTAGGAAGGGGGTTGTATGTCACTAACATTTTGGATAAATGTCATTTTACAACCGCGCTTATTAATGAACTTAAACTTGCTAAGTTACACATGTTAATTAATAAGCTAACGAGGTCCCAAGTCTAGTAGTTTGTATCAGGTTTTCGGGACTCTTAAATCTAGGTACACATGGACACAAGCTTGGGGTTGGCATGTGTTAAGATGTGCGGAACCCATGTCAGTCAATATCCCTATTGGTATCTCGATATGGGCCCCACACCAAGTAGGTGTCAGGACACGCTTTACTGGACTAGATTACTAGAGGTTCAAGATTTTGGGGTGGGTACGGGCACATTCTGGCGGAGTCACGAGCGTGCATGGCTCCGACTATGGGAAACTAATATGTTGTAACAATGTTGTTGGGTAAGGGACTGATACACCCTACTGCCAGGGCTAATACAGGATATTCGGGTAATAAAGAGCCGATCGCATGGGCAGTAATTAGGGTAACACCTAATCATATTAATACTCGTAGTTAAGTGCAGTAGCTTGACTCTTGGGATACGAATGAGAAGTTTAATCTACCTTTATATTGTCATGATATCTTGTTTACATCGCACGTATATACATGTTTTACTATATTTTGTAATAACCCGAATTTCGACAGACCAATTTTTTTTCAAAAATACCAATCTGCCGAAACTCGAGTTGGCTTGTCTGGTATCCTGCAGAAAAGACAGAGATATATAATATATCAAAGCTTAGAAAACATCTCATAGCTGAATGGAATAAAATATAATATAATCAAATATAGCCTTAACAAAGAAATAATATTGCCTAGCCAGTATCGAAAGTTGTCATATCTCTACCAAAAGCCTAACATGCGAGTATTTTATGAGGAGGGGGTCAAAACACAAGTTCTGGTAACTGGACTTAAATTACACATTCTGAAATAACCATAGATATAGCGTTTAGTTTCAATTTCTTGATTATTAGGTTATTTTGGGATAATAGCACTCATGGCTTCATACACACGTCGTACCCATCTAACTCCTAGTAGATTAACCTAATGCAGTATACGTAGTTACCCTCGACATCAAGGTAGTTATCCTCAATATCAAGGTACTTCCCATGGTACCCTCCTCTCACGTTCTCCACCGTCACGCCATAGAAACGTCTGAAACTCTTATCCTACACTGGAGCGACGTACAGTTCTTCATAAAACTATGCCACGTTACGCATAGAACCACCATCGCTATGCTGCGTCAGTGTACAGGCTGCCATACCCAAACTCCTCGGTAGAATCTAGTCTCGACACAGAGTAATGCCCTAGCGTCTACAATACACAACCCAGTGCGGAATGTATGTACCTAGATTTCACACGTACATACTGTCTACTGTACCTCGAGTTCCATAATAGGGAAACATCTGAATGCACAGAACTCGGTCGGGAACCTTTCCCATATTTGTATAAATCTGCTAAAGAGGCTTAAGGTAAAGATATATAAACTATGGTCTGCATTTCTATGGTGGCTACGGTCCCACCTCGACCTCTCCCTCAACTAGTGAAAGAATACATCAAGAGCTAAGTGATGTGCCCTTAGCAAACAATCTACATCCAAATTGGCATGTCTCACAACCAAAGTCTCGATAGTGAAAGATCGATGGTCTCTTGGTTTAGCACTAGTCTTTCCACGTCACACTGACTGCCGAAAGGTATCCGATGATTATTATCCTATGTTGGTCATGACCCATCCTGTCTGTAGGCAAAATTGTCGAATCACCCAATGCCACCCAACAGCCTTTTGACTGCCAACTACTGTTGCAGTCAATGTATACCCACTATGTAGTTTCGCGCAAACCCAACCTCTGTGAGTACAACCTGAGCGATGCCATCGCATAAGGGATCACCACGGAGTACCCGACTACGTCCCTCAGAAGCCACGTGCTTCCTTCCAGTTCCACAGAGCCAAAAAGAAGAATATCAGCCGAATAATTAGATGGACATGTTCCTCTCGGGACCACGATTATCTACCCCGTTGGGCTTTTCAAATTTAAACGTGCAAACTAGTTGAAGTGCATCATGTTAACATATTATTAGACCCTATGTTCAAATGTTTAATTACATGCTTGCTCTACGTCATCAGATTTCCAATTAACTTGGTTATTCGATCATACTAACTTCTTATTC
The DNA here is from genome assembly GCA_030737875.1 of Allium sativum. Taxonomy (NCBI): domain Eukaryota; kingdom Viridiplantae; phylum Streptophyta; class Magnoliopsida; order Asparagales; family Amaryllidaceae; genus Allium; species Allium sativum. Next base: position 22,311 of record JASFAX010007015.1, on the reverse strand, counting down.
AAGCTACCAAGTTCTCTCCGAGCTCCTTATGTCACTAAGGAATGGACCCTTCTTGCTTATTAATTTCAGTTATATAACTTAACCCATTTAAGTTCATTAATAAGGTCATAACATGTTATTCTCTAGATTATGATTCAAGTCTATAATCTATAATCTTCTTACATTATTATCCTGTCATTCATCGTCCAATTTCAGATTTACAGGTTCTCAAGTTTACAGGTTACAATAACATGTTTTACTTAATGTGCCATTAAGTAAATCTTATCACAATCAACCGGTATTCATTTAACATATTGCTTAATTTATAATTAATTATAACTTATATTTGGTAAGATACCGTGACGACTGCCCATAGCCCCCGCATTATACAAGAGGAATAATGCACTGAAAGGTGAGCCAGACAAATATGGACGATCATCAAGGTATGGTAGATAAACGAAACCTGTCGTAAACTCACAGCGCAAGGATAAAATATAATAGAATATATACAGCAGGTAGTGATAGTGAAGCAGAAAACACTAAACTTTCATGGCAGCTAGAAAGTATTTGCCTTACACATCCATAGCAACAGTAGTGTTTGAACAATTTGCCTCACTACAACACTCATAGAAATAGCACACAATGGAAACAAATACTAGATAGTAGTTAAGATAGTACGCCAGCCTCCTGCTCGCCTCCGAATAGCAACATCGTCCTCACTTAAGCTATCACCTGTCACCGTCTACTTAGTCCGCCCATCCAACAATCGGATGAACAACCCAAGGTAATTAGAGGAGACATAAAACCTTGAGTCAGACAACAGTCTTAGTGAGCGATAAAACAGCTAACAAACTTCAACAGTAAAGCATATGGGAAGGGACAGATAAACATACTAATCTACCCATAACACCAGAGAAGAACTCAACCTTATCTTTCCCTCATCGGACAGTGATAGCCTTTACTTTAACAATTCAATCATACATCCATAGACACCAGAACACCCATTCAATCATGGTAAAGCACTCATGACATCCAAATTATAGATCTCATGTAAACCATCCTAATCGAACTCAACACTTCTCAAGCACAAGCCCCAGAAGCCTAAACCAATATCAGACACGCACCCAAGGAACATCTCCTTCGAAATTGGACAATCTACATGAGATGGTTCAAACAAAGCAACTAATCAATCGTGACAAATTCTAGCTATCACCAACAATCCTGCTTCGAAACCATCGCTAATCGTATGATGGCCAACCTTGTCATATGTCAAGGGCTAATGGTAACCACAGCTCTAGCTTAAACTCCATACGCCTTTCAACGATACGTATGTATGTCCAACCTTGACAACCAAGCCTTTCAACGATAACCAAGGCACTCGACCTACAATCGGTCTTTTGGGTGCCCCTATCGTACCTTTGCTTTGAGCATGTTAGAACTTACGACAATGATAATCTCTCAGCCTTCTCATCTCTAATCATCCAACTCGACGACATTTCATAACTCAAGCAACCTTCTCGAGCAACCATTATCACCAACTCATGACCTTTGAGTTGTCACCTTATTCACTGTTCTATACCAATCAACGAACACCTTCCAACGCTTTCGAATATTCCTACTTGAATTCTTCTCGAAGTTACACCATTCCGAGCCAATTACATCACTGTGCTGCGGATAGAGTTCGGGGGGTTGCTCCTGAAAAATATATTTTTTCAGGCTCTTTTCTTCAAATCCAAGTCATACCCAAAAAACTTACTTTTGAAGAAAATGACCCTATTGGAAACAAACAATAGCATCATCACTATCAACCACAATGTTTAATAGTGCTGCTAAAAACATGACCGATCAGCCCCTTCAGACCGACCCGACCCAGTCCCTTCCTGACATCAAATTCGATCGACCCGATCCGATCAACCCCCTTTGGAACATGACCGACCGGATCCGACTACCTCAACATGACTGACCTGATCCGATCACCAACATGACCGACCTGATCCGGTTACCCCTTCATCACCTCAACTTCTGAACATACCCGACTCATCTTGAATGGACCGACCCGACCAGACATTGCCCGACCAGACTAGCTTCACTGACCGACCCGTTCTAATTTGTTCTCCACGATTGGATTTGAGACCGACCCGACCCACTTATAACCGACCCGATCCGCTTCTTGTACATCTCCAATTCTACTCCGATTTCGACCAATGCTTCGTCAAACGACGAATCCTGTGAAATCGACTCAATCAAAGTCATCAAACACAATCATAAACATGTCGTAACATTGCTAACAACATGAATATGACGAGTACCACAAAAATGTTGTAAATATCACCTAAAACCATTTAATTGAACATATGATCAAAATGAGAGATTTAACTAGCATATACATGTGAAATGACATGAAATTAACGGGTATAACTTGTGAAATTGGATCATAGGGTGATGCATATGAAAATAGACATATAATGGTGTAAATCTATGGTAAAACACCTGAATTTGATGAGAAACCTGCACAAACACTCATATACTTCATTGCATTCATGTGAGAGATATAAATCACGCACCGATTCGCCAAAACAAGCTAAAATCAATGAAATAGGAATTCGGACAGCAAGCACCTCGCACCAATCACTTTGATCTGGTGAACTCTTGCTTTAATCGATGTAGATCTAGCCTCCAATAGTGTAGATCTATGATTTCTCTCCGTGGATTTGGATTTTTAATGGTGGAAAGGTGTTAGAGGAAGGAGGAGCACAAGACCACCCGATGAGGAAACGAAAAACTAAACCATTCCCCATATCCTTCATCCTCTATTTATACCTTCCCATCAGCGCACTAATGGACCTCTCCAATTCAGCCCATTATGGCTTACCGAATCTGGACAACCAACTGAAAAACCTTAAAACAATGATTTCTCCTAAACCGCTAAGCCAAATATTTGATATAACAACTCAATGGAAAGACAACCATCAATTCCTCTCCAATGGCACAGGCTCACCCTCTGATTCGACCTAAATCAAAAGTTATGCCCTGTACAAGACTGACAGGGGCAAAATGATCACAAACAAAATCGGTAAAAATTAAGGAAATGTCTCTCGTCCCTATAAGCAACCTATCAAAAAATGAGACTGATCCAATCCTTAAGGAATAAAATAAAAATCTTTTACGATCTTTTGATATGTAAAATGCGGGCAGTTACAGATACTCATGCGTGGTCATATAATCCTTTCTTATATTGTGGAGTTGCTGTTTGTAGTGTATTATTCTTGCTTAAGATTGAGTGTTGAAAAATTGTTCGACTGCATCCCATATTTCTTGAGTGCTGTTGCATCCAATGAGTTAGGGTAAAAGAGTAGGGTCGATAGATGAGAATAGCCATGAACACAAAAAAATGTCTTGTCTTTTATATGTTGTGTATTCTTAATTTGTATCAGGTTGCCATGTTTATCAGGGATGACTCTCGCTGGAATTGATAGTGTACAATTTATAAAATCTTCAAGCTCTACCTTGTTAAGGCTGCCATTACATGAAATTTCCATAAAAGACAATTTTCCTCATCTAGTTGAATTGATGAGATTTGGGTTTTTGGATTGACAACAGTTCTTGGTTCAATGGCTGGAGTTTGAGCGTTTTCAGAAAATGCAGACGCATTCTCGTTTTCTGAATATGGTTTATCTGATGCAACAATGTTGGCCATTGTGAGCGATAGGAATGATAAAATGATGAGGTGCTTCTCTGATGGTCAGCGCTGTGGAAACCGAAGTTGGTCAAAAGGATCAACTTGACGATGGCACAGTGAACAAATAAGAATAGATATCTTGTAGTGAAATTCAAGATTTGCTGCCTTGATCAGAGAGGGGTAAATCTTTTCAATAATGAGGCTTAAACTGAGAGGAGAAAATTCCCACCTTCACAATGATCGAAAGATGATCAGAAGAGATAGAAATTTTCCATTTCGCAAGAGGGATCTAATACCATATTAACAAATAAGAAGAATGCTTGTAATATTTAATCTCTTTATTATGATTCGATGATGCACAAAGTTGTGTTATAGACTTATTTATACATGTTGTAATAGTTACAAAGTAAAGGGGAAATTACATAAATAGCCTTATAACCCTAGTATAACATGTGGTGTACATAATTGTTCATTCTAATAGACTGCACTTTTGATTCCTCTGATTTTCCGCATGTAAATCCATACGACTGCAAGATATATTTGTGCATTGCAGATCGATCATTTGTTTTCAATTTACGTATCTCGTTTGTCTTCCATTCTGACACGTGTTTTCCCTTTGCACATATGCATGCCTATCAATACGTGCTCTTTCACATGATTTTTTCCTCATGTCTATATATCATTTTCCTTTAACTGTGATGACTTCTTTTGCTAAAGATTTCTTCATATAGTGATATGCTACTCTATATTCTCACCATTTGCGTGTTACAAGATACAACTACAACAGCCTACTTAATCTACTTAGTTCTTTTTCTCACTATAATGGATACCACATACAACCATAATCATTGCACCTTACATCTTCTGCTAGTTTGATCCGGAACTAATGTTGGTTGCTTCACTGTGATTTTTTGGCGTCCACCTATTAGTTCTAATTTAAATTTTTTAGGTGTTTGATTTATAATGGATGTTAGTGGAGGATTAGAGAAAGTGGGTTTCGCTGAGATGGTTTGGTGTTTGTAGGGTTTATTGATTAATAAAGTTCAAACTAGTGGTGTGCGATGGATTATAGGTTCCAAATTGAAATGTGCTAGTGGAGTAAAGTGGTTGTGGATTGCTAACATTGAATGTTTGTTGGAAGGAAGTTGTTTATTGTGTATGGTTTGTGTTTCGTGACTTGTGTAGGAAGAGTCAGTAGTTTTTGTTCAGTGATTTTCATGTGGCTTATGTTCCGTCGGAAGTGACAGGCGTTGTTGAAGCTACTGAACATAGTATGGTGAAGTGAGATGTTATAGAAGTTTGGTGTGTTCTAGAAGTTGCAAATTGTGTTGATAAGGCTAATTTGCAGCTGTTTTTTTTTTTTGCAGTATTTGCTATGGTGGAGTTTGAACTAGTGTTTGTTTTCGTTGGTGATATTCAAATGGGTGAAGTGAGTGGTTGAAGTTCAACATAAGTGGGTGTTTATTTAGAGTATTGGCCATAAAAAATCTTTTATATGAAGAACAATACTCCCTCCAATCCACAATATATGTCGTTTTAGATCTAGGAAGAATTTGCTTAATATATGACGTTTTAAACAAATTATCACTTTATTTCCTTTTTTACCCTTCTGCTAAAAACTTGTGTCCTTTATTAATATGCATGCAACACTCTTTAAGCCTATCATGCAGCTATTATTTTAAGTTTCCAATGCTTATTTTAAATTTCCAACGCATGGGCTGAAGTTATGCACATTAATAAGAAAAGATTAATGAAGGGTAAAGAAGTCACTTTTTAGTTGTCTTAATCTGTGTGAAGAATTATAAAACGACATATATTGTGGATTGGAGGGAGTATATAATAGCAGTGCTAGGAGTTTAACGAGTTATATAAAATATATGTACAGTTTAGACCAAATATGAAGACAATGGTTTCATCTATCGCTAGAAATATAGTGCCTATTTGGTAACAAACAAATTGGGTGGTTCTTCTACACTCTATTTCATACATAAAATTAACTAAAACCAAATTCGGAGATGTTTGAACTTAAGATCGTTTCCATTGATTATAAACTTTTTTCTATGGACAAATATATTGTCTCATTATCTATGGCAAAAGTTAAACTGAATGAATTAACTCATAATTTCGGCGATTGGTCGTACAACGATAATGAATGATACAATCCCTTTTTATGTATGGTAACTTTGTTATTTTCATTTAGCAGTACTTAGGTTAGAATTTTAGTTTTGATATGTTTTCTTTTAATAGTTATGACATATTGTTTTTGTAACTTCAAAGAGCTGCCTCGTTCCCGCTAAGTCAATGGAACATTGAAGGATTTCTTGGATAGAGTCCTTGTCTAGTTTTCGCTAGCTTCTCTTCCTTTTCGTTATATCGGCATCATTCTTTCTAAATGTCGCAAATTCAACGTGATTTTAGATTCCCTAATTAACAAGTAGAGGGTGATGATTTTTAGATGGAACTCTACTCTCATCTCTCAGGATGGAAGACTTTTTCTCACTAACTCGGTCCTTGATTCTCTTGGGTCTCATGTTTTCGCAGCAATGACCCTGCCTCTTCTTACTTTTGTTCCTATCGTTCTTTGCCCTCGTCCTTTTTTAATGTGGAAAAGGATGATGCAAAGTGGCATCATTGGGTCTCCTGGGATATCATGTGCCATCCTAGATAAAAGGGTGGTCTAGGTTTATAGAACACTAAGGACGTCTGTAAGGCGTATGCTTGTAAGTGTTGGGTTAGATTCCGTTCTAACAACTCTTTTTAGGCGTTGTTTCTAAATTCTAAGTACTGACGGCTTTCGTTTATGGATTTCTTTGGGTTCCCATCTTATTCTACTGAGATGTGGAGGCGGGTTGGGGTCTGTTTTCCCTAAGGATGCTTGGAATTTTGTGTGAATTACAATGTCGAGAATTTTGGTTTCTTCTTTTATTTCGGACTATCGCATCCCTCCCAATGTTTCCATTCTTATGTAGAAAAACCTTCATGAGGGAATTCCACTTGATGTTAACCTCATGAGAATCGGTATCCCTTTTATGTCCTGATGCAGGTTTTGCAAGTCCAAGGCTTTGGAATTAATATCTTATTTATTTTTGGACGGTGAGTATGCTAGTGCTATCAGGTCTTTCTATAGAGATTTGGTAGGTATTAGGGGTGCACCTTCCCTGATTGACTTGCTTAGTTTCTGGGGGCTGGGAGGACTGGAAAGGGTATTCGGTCCATCCTTTTTCGTCTTATTCCTTGTCTCGTCTATTGTCATGTTTAGTGCTCTCGGAACAAGTTTGTTTACAGCGAGTCACCAATGTTGTCGCCTTCCATCATTCATAAGGTCATGGATGATGTCTACTTTGCATTTAAAGGTAAGCCCTTCATGGGTAACCTACATCCTCATTCTTTGTCATTGGCTTGTGTTTTTTCTGTTACTTGAGGTTCTCTTTCTCGAATGGGTATGCGGTGAGTGCGTGTGGATTTTTTTTCCAGGTGATTGGGTTTAGATCTTGGTAGCTTCGTATTTTCAGTTGGCCTTTTGGGATGGGTCTGGTTTTCTTATATGACCTCTCTACGGAAACCACTAATTGAAATAACATTAGCACTATAATTCTGGCCAACAATTTTGAAATCTTACAACTGAAATAACATCCTAACCACTTATCCAGTTTTCTTATATGACCTCTCTACGGAAACCACTATCCTAAAGCAATGAAACTAGTTAACGCCTCTATTTGAGTCCTATCAAAAGTTATATTTTAAATAATATATTCTAAGGCTAAAATGTTTACATAAATTTTTGGCATAAATCATAGATGTTTAGAACGTTCCAAATAAACATATCCCAAAACATTAGAGTCATACTACCTCAAATAAATTAATAGAATTATTTTTACAATCTTTCGTTGTATAAAATATACTTTCTCCTTCCCTTTTGGAATTTCACCTTCGAAATACCTAAATAAACGTAAAAACCAAGATTATCTTGCATGCTTACCAACTACGAGCAATCATACTACCAAGCAAGCATTATCAACGAAATCTATGTTAGCGTGCATAAGTCTAATAGTATAAGATATAATGGTGCAAGTAGGTACCACATATGGGTCTTACCACCCAAAGAGATTTGTAAATTCCACCCTCATACTCTCTTAACTAGCTTAATTATCTTCCTCTCGAGTTGTTTCATGTCATTCCTATTAACTCAAAGCAGCTTACTAGGTCTTAAAGCTTCCAACTACACTCTGCATCTTCTAGCCGATCTGGGTCTTAGAATAGAGATTTTCGACTTAAAGGATTTAAACTTTTACTATAAGGGATGTTTGAAAAAGATAGGAAGATTATGTCCTAGATATCAGAAACGTTGGAAGGGAAGTCCTAAGGAATGCCATCAATCTTGTTCATGATTCATTTTTGAAGAACCATGTAGCACCCCACATTCCTTAATGTCACCCATATGAGGATTTCAGTAAGTAATTACGGAGCATTGTAGGTATGAAGACGTAAATATCACAAAGACTAAGATTTCACAAGACATAAAAATATAAATTTACAGTGGAAGAAAAACCCTTTCATTTTATAAATACAAAACCACATGTCTCAAAATCTCAGTCAAAAACAATATCAGAGTAAAATAAAATTGTTCCCCAAGTGGTTAAAAAGTTACAACCTAACCTTGGAAAGAGAACATAAAGTGATCCAACAATTGCAGGAATTCTACACAACAAAACCAACAAAGAAATATGAACAATACATTTTTTCCCTGCAAGCCCGAGGGAAAGTAAAGAGAAAGGAAGAAAGGAAATGGGTCAGACATAAAGCCTGGTGAGCTGCTATGATTACCAGCTCGACTATTAAGTCAAATAAATCAAATAAATAATGGTTTTAATGTCGTAAAAGGTGAACAATAACTGATATTAACTGATAGTAAGGACTGGCTATTCTTGTAAAAGGACAATGATGACAATAACAATAATAATAATCAAATCAGGCAGATTGACTGTTTTGCATTTCTACAGATTCAAACAGAAACAAGTGATTACAAAGGATTTTTCCTAATGTTACTTATTGATAGGCTCCCTAAACAGACACGAGTAACTTGTGCCAACTACGGTATTCGGGATATCAGTCCCGAACCCATAATCAATAAACACACATCCCTACCTGTCGGTGTTACTATGTGTTATCTTCCCCAATCAGACCCAAGCACGCTCTTGGCAAGCATGCTCATGACAACTTTGGAATGCACTCGTACCCACCTCCAAAATTTGAACCTCTTATAATGATCCATCAATAAAGGGAGCCCTAGTCTCTACCTAGCGCGAAACTCGTTTGATAACAAGAGGGTACTGATTGATATAGGTTCCAAACAGAAGAACAAATAGCAGATTGACACATGCCACCCCTAGGCTAGGTCCTCCAAGTTAACCAGGATTTTTAGAGTCCCCCTGTTGATGTCAAAAACGATAACAACACCCAAGGTGTTTTTACAACACTTCGCAAACAAGTTAAGATCCAAAAATGTGGAGCCACAAACATGAAAAACAAGTAAAGACAAGGAGATTTAGAGTGGTTCAACCTAGAATTGGCCTACATCCACTATGAAAAGAATTCTCATTATCACCATTTAAGTTACAAGGTATTTCATATTCTATCTCATTTTACTCATTTTCTCTGTTTTACAAATACTTCCCTTTATTTCTTCTCTTTTTTCTTTTGATCCACTCAAATTCGCCAACAAAATAGCCAGATCTCTCTAAGTGTGATGATTGTTGAGGTAAATCTTCAACAATTGAACACTTGGATGATTTTGAGTGATTCCATGGAGGCTTTGATGTTGAATCTAGGCTTGGATGATCTTTAATGGAGGTTGGAGTGGTTTGAAATGGTTAAGAAATGAGTTAGGCAACACTTCGTAGAGAGAAAATTCCGTCACTTGAATGTGGGAAGTCATGAGGTATTTATAGGTGTAGAGCGAATGAAGTGGAAAAATCGAAATTTTATGTGTGCAGGCTATGGATCGGTCTCTATCATAATTACGAAAATGCCACTACATGGATTTTATTTCTGACCCATAGCATCAAATGACGTTTGATCCATATCGACCGATAAATGGGTGACGACCGATCCATAAAAACACCGCTCCATCCAACTGAGGAGCTCTGGTCCATGCCATGTGTCGGTACATTTGAGACCGAACCATGGGAGACATAGGCGCTTTGAGCCATAGTTTGGCTTAAGACCGATCCGTACATATGATAAGTGAACGATTCATGGTATTCAGTGCTGAGCGATCCATAGGCAACAGTTTTGCCCGATCCATAAACAAATTGATGACCGATCCGTAGGAAGGAAACATGACTGATCCATAGACTGGCTTTTTGCCTGATCCATACATACGCATTACAACCGATCCCCCAAGTAATAACATGTCCGGCCCATTGCGTGACATAAAGTGAGTCGTGACCGACCCATTGTCTCAAAAGGTAACCGATCCATGGTACTATTTGCATGTCGATCCACTTTTTTGGCTTAGATCCAATCCATCAAATTATGCATGATTTTTAGTGGATAAACATTTGCCCATCGGAGTCTGTAATTTTTGATTTACAAAAATTACGAGCTTCGAAATTAACATGTATGATGCAACAAGATGGATTGTAACTCACTCACATTGATCGACATTATGTATTTTGTCATGGATAAGGACACACATTTTTTTACATAAGGGTCGGAGCACACATGACGTTATGGGTCGGATACAAATGCATACCAATACAGTGGCTCAACGCGTACTCTTTAAGATGGGCCAGACATAGGCTTTCACCATGGATCGGATGCAAAAAAGATTTCAATGGATCGGGCGTGGCTTACCTGATGGATCAGAATGACCCACTTATTTCTTCTTTTTATATTCTTTTTAGACCTACACATTCTCATTTTATTTCTTCATCTTCTTAGGGCATTTTAATAGTGGCCGGCATCATAAAAAGACTTCTCCAACTCTGACCTGTTGTTCTTCCCTCAATCACCTCGATTCCAATTGAATCTACGTCGCCGACCGTCCAAAGCCCCAAATCCATTGTCGAACCTAAATCCAGCTAAAAATCTCCCCCCTCTCGACACGAAACAATATTATTTTCTGAGATCTGAAGCGCTACATATGATATAATGATTGTTTTCTATAAACTCCATGTCGAGTTGCTGTGGAAGTGTTTGAGGCTTTGAATTGAGAAATTTTTTTGGTACTTAGGGTTTGAATCGAATTGATTTTGGGATTGAGAAAATTCATATGCAAACTGCTTTAGGCTTTGATTTACACTTGATTTTGCTACGATGACAATGCATTTCTTCCTTTGCCGATTGTAATTTTGTTGTTGAGTCGTGTTTTGTATATAGTGGTCAATATGCGTGTAATGAGCACAAATTCCTTTTTTTACTGATGATGCATAGACATTAGCTTGCTTTAAAGTGTATACAACAACCTTGAGGTCACATTTGATCTTCTTGTTGTAGTATTATACATTTTCTTCTTCTCATTGCATCTTTTCTTGTTGAAACAATTTCTATAGTGTTCAGATTTTAATTGTTTATGCGAGAATCTTTCATCTTGATTAACACCTAAGTTGGAATTTTCTGCGTGGAAGCTTTAATTTGAATTAGGCAGCATTGTGCCTTGTTGGATAAGTCTAATCATTTGGCGGCTTGTGTACTGCACTACAAATCTGCAGTGTTTTAAATGGATTGGTTTTGTCCAACCCATAATGGATCGGTTATGACCGACCCTTGGATCGGTCATGTCCTATCCATTATGGTTTGCCACGACCGAACCATGATGGATTGGTTATGTTCGATCCATCATGCGTCGGTTATGTTCGTTCCATGATCGATTGGTTGTGACCGATCCTTATGTCAATCATGCTCGGACCATGATGGATCGAATATGTCTGATCCATGATGGATTGATCATGTTCGACCCATGATGGATCGACATGCTCACTCCATTGAAGGATTATCTTGTTAGGGGGCCTTTATTGATCAACAAGCTTTTCTTGCAATGTTGCATAATGCAAACCATTTCAAGACCACTGCTAATAGTTTGCACTTATGAAAAAATTATCTTGCTACTTCACTGTTGTGGCTGTACCGATAACAGTGACAAAACTTGCATGTTTTTGGCTAATATTTTTTTATCGACTGCCTGCATTGACAATAGATTAGATAAGTATTTTGAAAAATTCTACAGAAAATTTTACGCTTTGCATTAAATGATATATCAGAGCTGGATTGCTTTAATAAATCGTTTGTAGCTTTATCAAACATCTCTTGCACATACATCATCATTCTAATACAAGTTTGCAGTTACGCTTGGAGTTGGTTAATCAGTACGTGATGATTATAAATCCCATGCCTCACTTTTATGATAGTACATACAATTACGCACCATATTTCACATCTTAGGAAACACGCACCTGGGGTTTATTTTCAAACACGATTATTTGTGTAGAAATGGTAACTCGACAGCAATCGCCCCAATAACCCGAGAAAGCATCTGTGTCTTCTCAAATTGAGACTTCTTCCCAGGTTTCTGGTATTGCGATGACTAATGTTCCTAAGCCTACCAGTAATCAAGATTTCCCTCTTTCTTGGCCTCTTAACAAGACACCTTCCAAGAGAACTCGAACGAAACTTTCTTTGCATTCATTTAAGCGTTTGTGTGCTTAATTTGGAATCCTGAAAATTAATGCAAAACTACCAGGAGAGAAGGACTTCGCAGACTTTCCACCCCTGGCTATGTTACAGTCAACCGTTATATACTAGTATGTGGGGACATTCCTCCTTTTAATCCCTTATTGGAGATGATTTTTTGACGCTTAACTATTACCTCTTTCCAGCTTCACCCAAACGGCTATGCCATTTTAATAGGGCTTTATGTGCTTTTTATGAGGACAAAGCAACGTGCGCCTACTTTCTAGGACATCTGTTCTTTATATGTTTTCAAAAGGAGGAAGGAATGCCCATCAATTATCTTTGTCGAAGGCGTCCGGAATTCTAAGATTATTACCGATTTGTTAGAAAGTGCTCGGGAATTTATGAATCAATATTTCTATTTTCGCTACCCTAACAGTTTTTATGGCCTATTGATGGAAGGAGGTGAACCTTAAAGTCTCTTTTGTTCATTTTCCATCTAATTCTAGGTTTTTAAATCCTTTCTTTATTTTATAGAGCTTCCCTCCTCTGACCAATGCTGCTGATGATCAGTCTCTATTTGATAATTTGAGAGTTTTTGATGAGAAAGAGAGAAGTAGGAAATTTTTAGTTACAGAAGAATTCCTTTTTCAATACCGCCTGCTTGATCCTTCATGATGTCTTATGTTGGACCTATCTTCCGTTTCATCTTCCACATCTTGTGCCCCGAGCAATAAAGAAGATATTGTAGATAAAACTTCTACCAAGGAAGCTGCTTTAATGAAATTCTCGAACCCCGCTGGTGGTAGTAAGACACCCTCAAAATTTCAAATGCCTTCGATTGATGAGGGAGAATTTACACACCGCGAAGGAAAAGGTCTTATGAAGGAAAGTGATCAGATTGAGAGAGGTGAGACCACCCTAGGAGATGATCCAATCATTGAGAAGGTGACCGAGGATCGTGTGATTCTAGTCACTCATGAGGAGAGTTCCACGGAAACTTTTAAGAATTTGATTGACCTCAGCACCGCTAAGGATCTTGTCCCGAGTGACACTATAACCTCGGATCTGGCAACCTCGATTACAAAAACTGAGACTAAGATAGCTATGGCCCACACTCCTCTGTCACGGAGAACATTTTTGATATAGGGTTTCAATTGGCTTTACTACCTAAAAGCGGTTCATTATTAGACGTGCATTAGATAATATATTACATGTGCTATAAGTTTTTGATGCTTTGTATATACCTTAAAGTCTGCCCCAGTACTTTGAATCTAGGTACCGAAACCTTGCTTTATCTTATTTCAGGTCCTGAGATGAATTGTCCATTTTTGAAGAACTTTAAACAACAAACCAGCTATTAAAATCCAAAGCATCTCATACAACCCCGTCATCCATAGCACTCACAACATTCTCAACAATCTCAGCTTCTCAGCACTCGCAACATTCTCACTAGCCTCGGCAAACTCATAGTTACATATTAACTAATGAACAAAGGCGGTGGAGGCACGAGGCCCAAGGCCAATTAGATGAAGATGAGAGGAGATGAGGCTCTCATGGCGACCTAGACAAATATGACGACCACCACGATGATCGGTATGACGACCGATGTGATTATTGTTATGATTGGAGATATGAGGAGAGTCGATGAAGGAAGAAAGATAGGGATGGCCAGAGCAAGGATGATCCTCAAAAGCACCATAGATCAGATAAGCTTCTCGCTATTACTCAAACCACTTCATCTTTTATTTCTCCAGCCGATATCCAGGCGATCATACATATGCCCCGCCACGAGCCTGAGCCGGCAAACTCCGTACTTGCTGAACGATTCAAGTATTTGTGTTTGAAAGGAATGTTCTTTGACTTGGACATATACCCTTCTGACAGGTGGGATGTACTTAATGAATTGGACACCTTGAAAGGCAATATGATTACACAGTTGGATATCACCAAAAGTCATCTTGAGACATAGCTAGACACGGTCAGGAGTCGAGCTGATAAGCAACTGTCTTTATGGTACAAGTTTGCCAATGATTTACAGAGACTTAACAGACTAAACCTTGATTGAATTGCTATGTGAAAGAATGACAAGGTTGAGTGGGCCAAGGTTCTTGAATCCTAGGATGCTACTATTACGTCTCTTATGCAAAGGAACATAGAGTTAGAAGGGCTAAAAGTTGAGAATAGGAGGCTCAATGAAAAGCTTGTTGTTGCTGAACTGAGAGAAGATATGCTAATGGCCCAAGTCAAAGATGCTCAGTCTACCCAACAAGTTGTTGAATCCCAACTGGTTGATGAAAAGCATGCTTATGCGACATATCAGTAAGAGAATTTCAGTCTCCACGAGGTGAACACTGCTCAGAAGTTAGCTGTTTCTATGCTGACAACCAAGGCTGAAATTCTCGAGGAGGATAGAGTTAAGTCTTTGGCTGGTAAAGCGGCTGCTAAAAGGGCTCTTAAAGATGCTGAGGCGGATGCCTGAGCCACCTTATTCAGATTTTACATCTTTAGCGTTATGATTCGAGGGATCTTACGCTATTTGTGATCCGATTTTGCAGTGACTTTGGGCCTAGTCTGGAAATATGCAATTGCGCATGTTGATGGTACTTATAACGAAGATTACCACTTGCACAGTTTTTTAGATGAGGAATGCCCAGCAGCCTAGGACGAGCGCAAGAAAAAGCTTATGGAGTAGCGAGCTAAATCCTATGGGGAGAAAACCCCGGATGCAACCGCTGCCGATGCTCCAACCTGTCCTATCAATGTTGAGGTTTCGGGTTCTTAAACTCCAACTATGCCTCTTGCTGATCGTTCTATTGCTCACAAAGAAAAGGATACAACTACTGAGGAACATACTGCTAAGAAGGATATTATTGAGTAGCATAATGGAGATAGCGAAAGAGAAGACGACGATAACCCAGACAAATATGAAGTTGAGCACAAAAATCTTCAAGCCACAGGTAAAATCAAGATTGACCAAGCTATGTCATGCTTGGGTTCTCTTTGTAATTCACATGGGTCAATTGCATTCGGTGCTCATTGTTCCTTTGCATTAGGCTTAGTCTCACCATAACTTTCTCCTGACAAAGTTAACAATATGACGACTGAAGCGATCATCACTGACTCGACCTTGGTGTTAACTACCACTTCTACACCAATTGTCACTCTTCCTTCGGGCGATGCATCTTCACATCCAGGTTAGCAAGGCACAAAGATTGATGTAATTGTGGACTTGGATGACATAAATTACACTCTTAGTGATGAGGCTGAGGATCTTGACAATGCAGATGAAAGCCAGGAAAGGAAACTAAGGCCTAGGAAAAGAAGAAAACCAAGCCTTCATCAACCTCGAAATGCAAAGGAAAGCGCACTGTTCGAAAAAGAACTTATTGTTTTATCTTCTCCTAAGAGTCCGTCCGGTAGTACAGAAGCTACAGATGGAAATTTTTCGGTTAATATACCTCCTCCTTCCTCCTCCAAGGCTAATAAGTCATCTATGAAGTCCAGCGGTTCCAAGAATGGAAAGAAGAAGAAGAAACAGTGCTTGGGAATGGCTTGCTTTATTTTTTATAGCTTCGTTTCATGTACTTTATTTAGAACGAATGTGTATGCGAGTGTTGGCCCTCGCCATTGACTTTATTCTACTCTATGTTGTCCGAGACTGTGATGTTGTTGTTGTTAAGCTGTTATTGCATTCTCTGTACTTTAGCTACCAGTTATTCCCGTAGCTTTGTTATACTTTCTTATGCATTTGCTTCTTTGTAAATTACAAATCTTTTAGCTTGATGTGAAGTTGTGACGAGCTTGCAGTATGTATTGTGAGCATTACTTGTGACACCCCACCTCCGTTAAGGTCACTCACAAAGGGAATGCCTTAATTTTGGTGGAGCGTTTATTGTGTATAGAATAGAAAAGTAAACAAGACAGATAAATATATTGATACTTGGAAAACAAAAACCACATTTATTGCAGTGGAGAAATAGTATGGTTAAATTATATCAAAAACCAACTACAAAACCAAATTCACTTAGTACCCATCTTGACAAATAAGTTTTGAGTACATAAAATAAAAGACATAACCCCAACATAAAATAGCCATAAATAAGATCGGCTGAACTTTACTTCAGCGATCCAAGCAACTTCCAAAAAGAGAGAGAAAAAGCTGTCCAGATCAAGCTCCACTAGTGCTAGTCCCACCCTGAGCACCTAGGGAGGGGGGGGGGAGGAAGAAAAGAGGTGGAAGCAAAGGGGGTCAGACATAAAGTCTGGCGAGTGCAATAACTTTAACAATATAACCATTAAGTAACTAAGATAAGGCATAAGCTAGAAAATAAGGAAATGACTGTGAACCAATGGGCATGTCAGAGCAAACAAAGGAATAAGATGAACAAAGATAACGTTAAACGCGCACCTAATCATTATAAGATAACTACCACATTGCACCACACCATACACCCTAAAAGTTGATCCCGCCTGCCAAACTTAATACTGATAATGTTAGTTTCACCCCTAGCTGCCTTCATAGGTGTCGCCTGCCCCTATCTCCACTAGGTGTACCCACTACCCCCATTCGATCAGCTCCCTAACTCGTAGATACCCGTGCTGGCCCGGCAGTGGGGTGTATCACTCCCCAAAGTGGCAACCCGATACCACCAAAAATGCACGGCTTATATCTACGCGATGCAACAACGTCTTACTTACCAGCCGGGGCCACACACGCATATGACCCCGTTGGACTTGTGTTGCCACCGCTAACACATTTTGACCTCTTACAATCAAACCCAGTACGCGTGTCCCGTCCTCGACTTAGGTTGAGCCCACAAAGACACCTAAATTGTTACTGGATTGAAAAGGGCCCCCATATATGACACAAGCTTTCCACCTATCCTTGGTCCCCTCTAAGGTTTTCCCCACTTAACCCTATTCTTATTCATGTCTTCTTACATGTTAAAATATTGGTTAAGTGCATCTAATCGTATTTCTCATGCCACCCAAGGCACCCTTTTAACTTCACATGCCACCCAAGGCACCCACTTAACCCCCATTTCCCACCACATGTTTATCTGGTTAAGTGTTTCTTAGTTCATTAACACCGTAACCTTGTAAAGACCTCCCACATTAGACTGGCATTTGTGGCTGCTGGATTTGTCGGGCAGGTCCGGGCAGTCTTACCCCACAAACGAGTCTAACCTCGTGTCTTTACAACTATTACGCATTTAATTCATGCCTTTGACCTCTCACATTAGACTGGCATATGTGGCTGCTGGATTCGCCGGGTGTGCCTGGGCAGTCTTACACCACAAAAGTGTCTAACCTCGTGTCTTAGGCGGTTTATTATTACATATCTTTATTTAACCCCAAATTGGATTAATATCCCTATTCAAATTTGTAAATAAATTCCAAATATACTTATGTACATAATTGTCACCTAAATTATGTCCATAAATACCAATTTTTCCAATTAATGTCTTAAATTAATTATATGCCTTTTTAAGGCCATTTATGCCAACTCTAAATATGTGAATATTCAATATTACCCCCATCGTCCCCACGTTGTTCGTTCGCTTATTATGACATATATAGATTAGATTAGTAATTAGTCTAATGACGTAAAAGGGAAGAAACATCGCAAATTTGTGTAACACACAAATTGGATCTAATATACAAATAAGGATTACAACATAAACTTGGTATTGTCATGAATATAAACATAAGCCTAAGGTGTGAACTTGCATATATGAATATAGTTTTCACTCAAACTTGCATATACGAATATAGTTTTCGCCTAAAACTTGCATAAGCCATAGTTACAAACTTGCATAAAACTATGTATGTCATAGATCTAAATCTAAAAGGGTAAACTTGCATATATGTGAATCCAATTTCTACCTAAACTTGCATATAGTCACTTTGTTTGATTCACATGTAAACTTGTGTACAATTCACATAGAAACTAGCATATAATCTACATCCAAACTTGCATATACAATGATGTCAAACATGAATCAGGTTGAACATAGATGATTGGGTATATACAAAGGGATTCACAACAAAAACTATCATTTTGTACAACTAGCATACATTCACAAAATATCGCATTTTCTCCAATGTTTTACAAACATAACCATATAACCCAAATTATAACTCAACCTAATTAACTTGTTAATTATCTTATAAAAGAAATCGAACTCACAACTCAAAGAAGGTCTTGAGTTCTGGGATCTGAGTTCTGAAATTGATTTAGCTCGCCTTTGAAGTAGACAAATTTGTTTTTGTAGTTGTTATAGACTTGAGTTGAATAGCTTTACTTTTCCTCTAGTTGATGACGGCTATTCTAGGTTGCAAGGTGATAGCATGATAGCCATGGTTCTAATTTTGATTAGGTTTTAGGGTTTGAGTCTACATGTGTTTATATAGAATTTAGGATTAATTTAGGCCATCCGATCAACCTAGAATCAATCTATACTATCCAGTCAAGATAGGGTGACAGCTCAGCCCTAATGACTCAGCACCGAGTCACAAAATCGTCATCTTTCAGATCTGCCCGAGGGGGGGGGGGGGGGGCAGGTCGACCTGTATGGGGAGGTCGACACTAGGGTTGACCTGGGTCCTGGGCGGGAATTTTCCCGCCCAGCCCGCTTCTGACTTCTGATTTGAAATTTTGAATCAATTTTCGAGTTGTTTGAATTTATTTGAATTTTCTGGAAACTTCTGACAACCATAACTTCTTCATACGAAGTCCAATTTACGCAAACTCGGACTCTATCTCAACCAAAATTCCGAGACAAACACAATGGCTTAACCCATTTCCCTTTAGTTCTCACATTTTAAATGAAGTATTGTTTAATTTGTTAACTTATGTTAATAGAAAACACGGGGTGTTACATTCTCCCCTCCTTAAAGGATTTCGACCCTGAAATCTTCAAGTTACGAAGAAAACATATCCTAACATCCAATCATCCATCTACTCAACCATCAAACACAGGCATCCATTTTCCTTAAAATACTTCTAATGCTTTCATGTTTATATGCACAGTGTGTGTACATGTCTGTACCTAATGCAAAATCAGGCGGTCTACTGATTCAGTTGACCTCCTTAATGCAGATTATGATAGTGCCTTGCGTCCATTATGTATGCAAAAGATCCTAAATAATACATATTATTTCTGCATGCGTGTGCACCCATTCATCAGAATGCAACATCCATATGATAACACAACCATTATACATCCATTAATCTAAATAAACACACATTTATATGCAGTATGAAAGTGACTGAGCCGATCTAGTGCCTAATGTGTGTGTATATGCATCCACGAGCAACCACTAGCAAACATTTGCATCCACTAGCTTCCATCAATCATAACATGTTTCAAATACATGTGTACATCCATTGGTCTCTACCTAAGGATAAAGAATATGACCGAGGAGATACAGTAAAAAGGTAGAAACAAGCTTGAATAAACTTAAGGAAAAAGAGATCAAAGATGTACCCTCAAAAAGAAAAAGGTAGGCTACAAGTATTTTGGCCTCAGTCTCCCAAGTCGCGTCTTCCTCGGCGTCTCTCCATTGAACTTTGACAAGCTTAACTTCACGGTTGCATAGCTTTTTGACTTCCATTCCCAAGATACGAGATGGAACTCTCCTCGCAGTCGCTTCTCGTTCCACTTCGACTTCCTCTAGTATACTTGGCTCTATAACTTCTACTGACTCATGTAAGCACTTCCTGTAGCTGAGAGACATGAAAAACATTATGAACTCTAGCCAGTCTTTTGGGTAGCTCTACTCTGTAAGCGATCATCCCAATCCTTTCGATGATAGAAAATGGTCCTATGAATCGTGGTGCCAACTTTCCTAAGGACCCAAAGTGGATGACATTTCTCAAAGGAGATACTTTAAGGAACACCTTATCCCCAACTTCAAACTCAATGTCAGTCCTTCACTTGTCTGCGTAGGATTTCTGTCTATCTTGGGCAGTCTTCATTCTCCTTCGTATTAAGTCCACCTTCTCTGAAGTCTCTCTAATCATGTCTGACCCAAGTATAAGTTTATCTGTGGACTCCCACCAACAAATTGGTGATCGACATGGCCTTCCATATAAAGCTTCGAAGGGTGCTATGCCTATAGTGGCTTAGTAGCTATTGTTATAAGCGAATTCGACCAAAGGGAGATGATCCTCCCAAGATCCTCCAAATTCAAGAATGCACAGTCTCAAAATTCCAGTACACTGTTCATCCTTTCCGTCTGGCCATCGGTTTGAGGATGATAGGCTGTGCTTAAACATAGCTGTGTGCCTACAGCCTCTTGCAAACTCCTCTAAAACTCGATTGTAAAGATAGGGTCTCGGTCACTCACTATGCTGGAGGGTATCCTATGGAGTCGGACTATCTCCTTAAGATAAATGGAGGCTAAAGACGAAGCGGTCCTCCTACTCTTGATAGGTATAAAATGAGCGCTTTTCGTGAGCCTTTCCATTATTACCCAAATACCGATATTTCCCCTTCTTGACCTAGGCAACCCATCAACAATGTCCATCGAGATGCTTTCCCATTTCCATTGCGGAACTTCTAGAGGATGAAGCAAACCGCCAGGCTTCTTCTGCTACGCCTTGACTTGCTGGCATATCATGCATTTCGAAAAAATTCAGCTGCATCCCTCTTCATGCCATTCCAAAAGAAAACTCTTTTGATATCTTTATACATCTTGTCTCCACCGGGTGTATGGTCATCTTGGAATGGTGTGCTTCTTCCAGAACCATCTTCACCAAATATCTTTCTTGCGGGACGCATAGTCTCCCATCCCGTCTCAACGAACCCTTATCATCGATGGATTATCTATTGAGGTGACTAGAAGTCTCCTCCCTAATCAGCTTATCTATCACATCAACTAGCTAAGGGTCTTCACGTTGCGCGGTTCCTATTAAATCCAACAAAGTAGGCCGCACCTCTAGCATTGCCATTAAGCTAGTTACATAATCAACAGAGGGTCCAAAATCAAAATTTGCTATGTACTCCAAACTTTTCCTTTCTACAAAGAGGGGATGTAAGGTCAGCTTCTTTCTACTTAGGGCATCTGCTACTACATTTCCCTGGCCAGAAGTATAGGAGATCTCAAAGTCTTATGAGGCGAGAAACTCCATCCATCTTTCCTACCGGGTAAAGCAATGGGTTTTGCGTTATCAACTAGATATATGCGGAAGTCTATCTCCCGCTTCGGAGGCAAGCCCTCTACTCCCTCAAAGACATCCGGGTATTCACGGACCCCTCTAACAGACTGCAAATTCTCAACAGGTGCGTAAAAGCGATTCTAGATAACTTAGCATAATAGAATTCATGGGATTACAAGAAATTTTGAGAGTGTTTCCCAAGCGAGTCAAAAGCCTAACCTCTCACTTTTCACAATCTAGGACGGCTCCATTACTGGATAACCAATCCATGCCCAAAATTAACCCATAGCCCGTGAAGCCCAAAACATAAGCATCACATCTAAACCCAATGCTAAGTATAGAAATTTCCAAATCCAAACAAATCATCGACAAATAGGCTGAGCGCCCAATTGGATTTGAAACAACTAAGGGATCCTCTACTATACTGGTATTTAGGTGTAGTGACTCAACTAAAGCAGTAGATATAAAAGAGTGCGATGTGCCAGAATCAAAGAGTGTGTGAACAGGATGATCAAAAAGATAAACTAAACTTTCAATGGAAATCGTTCTACCTCGTTCTTGTAGTGGTGGGACCATGAGAGCCTGGACCTGCCCCCTTGCCTGCCCCGGTGCCATGAGAGCCTGAATCTGCCCTCCAGAGGTAGTCCCTGCCCTCTGCCCTTTCTTTGGGCAGTCCTTAATCTGATGTCCTTCCTTGCCACGGTGGAAACAACCAATCTTCTTCTTCTTCTTCCTATAGTCTTTGCTCAGATGGCCGGGTGTCCCATAGTTAAAGCATATTTTCTTTCCCTTGCCATTGTTGTCTTTACCACTCTTC